>JAMKQA010013981.1:0-10721 GCA_024699735.1 Posidonia australis
GCCTATGGATCTCTATTTATAGGGATCTATCAAGGGGTAACTCATGAGAAACGAAGGGCCTTGCAAACGAAAAGCCTCGAATATTCCTTGGCACATTCCTTTGCAAGGGTAACAGCCCGGAAGATGGAAGGTCTGCAGCCGCAGCCTGGAAAAGGCTGGGTGCCTGCTTAGTGAGCCAGTGATGTGCGCCTGGATGGTGCGCCTGGTTGGTGCGCCAACCTAGCTCACAGATTTCTTTGGGCTCTAGCTTGCTAATGGGTTTGGGGTCTGGTTTAAGGGTTGATCACATCCAAAGCAACATAAGGATACTCATCTCTGGATCACCTCAAAATCGGGGTGTCTACACACCCCTTAATGACTAGCCCTTTGAGGAGATGTCGTGTGATTTTTGTAGGTTTTCAAAGTTGTTGGGCTTAAATTTGAACAAGAATCGTGAAGGATCAACCTCAATTGGTGGTGACTCGCTACCAATTAGGTCCACTACTTCCTCTTTACAAACTAAAGGAGTGAAAAGACAAAAAATCATTGTAGTTACAAGGTTGGAAAGGAGTATTGACAGGGCTACAACTGCATATGAGAAAAAGTGTGATTTGACCCTTTCAATGAAAGTTGAAGTAGAGTAGTGTTCTCTTGCAAGGTGCATTAAACTTTTAAATGAAATCGACATTATAGATGAGTTAGAAGAATGTGACTTTGCATTTGTGATGTGAATTTTAATATACTGTAAGTACACAATGTATTATGTAGTACGAAGGCAAATATGAGCCGATCCCATAAAAAAAAAGTGAATTTTAAATTTTAATTCTAATTGTAAAATTATGATGGAAGATATGAAGATGGAATTGGGATTTGGTGAAATAAAAGAAAACATGTTGATTTTAATATTTGAAATTATATGATGAAGTCTAGGATATTGAATCCACTATGTAGTTAACATAATGATCAACTAGTTTACTCTCTTTCCCTTTTCAATTTCAAAATCAAACTAAAGGATTCTACTTTAACAAGTATGACCTACATAGGACACATGATAGACTATCAAGTACATGAATAGAAAAATAAAAGCATGATTTAATTAGATGATAATATAATATAACTATGACAACACACACGATCTCTAATTTATTCTTCCCTAAGTATAGACTAAAAAGATGCAATCAATAGTAGCCTATCAAAGTTTATCAAAATAACTAGAAATCAATGTCGTGCTAGTCTAGCATTTATGAACATAACATGAAGCACAAGAGAGAAGAAAGCAAAGCTAATTACACCATCATGCAATTACCATAGCTTCATCTAATGCTAGAAAAGGAAAACAAAAATAAAAAGAAAGAAACATTGATAAAAAAAACTAATTATGTTGATTGATCAAACCTGATTCAAGCAACTTCCAGAACTCAACTCCATAGTTGGAGAAGCAGTGTCAGAGAAGAACTATCTAAAGAAGAATATCCCCCCTCTCACCCCAACACATAAGGTCTATTTATAGACTTACAAGGTTAATTTCTATTAGGAAACAAATCCGCTAAAATATCTAAATTCAAAATACAAATTTAAAAATATTACAACTTCTTCATCAAACGAAAGTCTTTAGAGAATAAAAATACCAAACATGGGTTCCTTTGGGTGCATATAAGGCACCTACACAGGAGAAAGTTCCGCTTTTTTCAAATTTCTTCATTTTATTGTCCTTTTTCTAAGCTTGTTTGAATGTCCAAATTTATATTTGAGTCTTTTAATGTGAATTCGTATTCATGTTGAAATAACTCTCCAAAATATCTTTCCTTTTCTGTTTTTGCTTCAAAACATTTTGTAATATATACAGATAGATATCTTTGATTGGTATGATGCAAGCTCAGTAGATTAAAAAATATATATATTCTTTTTTCCTCTTTTTTCTCAATTCTTCGCAAATACCAAGGTTCCTATACAATTTACACAAAATACCTCCAGTAACATTATGTAACACTCGAAAATTCATTTTCACTTGTAATTGTTCAAAATTAATGGACAGGTCTTACTAGCATGAGGCCTCACCCTGTAAGTTCTATGATTGGTGTTTGGCCTTTTATTCTTGTTTTGGCCATTGAATTAACTTGGATTATAGGCTACTACCACTGGTTGGGCTCCCAAATGGCTTCCGCAACCTGATGCCATGTGTTTGTTTCGCAGTGCACATTCAGTAAATTCAATTTTTCCTGTTTTGGCTCATACATGGAGTTGTTGGCTGGGGCGAAGGAGTTGGTAGTCACGTGGGCTATTGGATCGGTGCCTAAGTGGTCGTTAAGTAGCGGACGTACAATTGAATGCATGCACCCTCGAACAACTGGTATGCAAGCGTCCACTTACCTTCAACCTACGCCTATATAAGGAGTGGCATACGCAACAGTCCTTATTCTTCCCCACCATTCTCTAAGGCTATTTGAGGTAGCTTCTCCCTAAAGATTCTCCTCCCTCTTCCTCCTTTTTTGAGTTCTTCTTCTCATCCTCCTTTCTACCTTTAGTAATGTGTGTGTGTGTGTGTGTGCGTGTGGTGTGTGTGTGTGTGTGTAGAGAGAGAGGGTGATCATCGACCGAAGTTTCCTATGCTCATGCTGAGGTGGTGAGCTCCGAGTCGATGTCCTTGTGGCCATGCAAGCTTTGAGGTGGCCATGAAGAACATCGGAGCATCGGCGATCATCAGTGGTTGTTGTTTGGGTCGTTGGTGGTGGGTGCCTCTGTAAGCTTCCAAGAGGTGCACATCCCACAACTCCTCTTCTAGCAGAAAAATTATATGGTTGTGCTACTTGTGATGTTTCAAGTATGATGGAACTTGTTTCATGATTTTTGGTTGAGATTTGGATTTTTAGTAGCCGTTACTTAATTTTGATTTATACTATTCATCTAAGGCTTTTACGGTGGATTTTCTGAGCTTCGTGGCATGAAATATTATGATTTTGATATTCAATGAAAGCATGTTTGATTCTCTTCATTTTGGTATATTATTCGCTAAGTTTTGTTTAGTGTGGTGAAAGATTGGATTTTTGGTGCATGTTGGGTTCCTCTGTGTGTAGGTCATCTGGTCTGAGACACAAGGGAAGACCATGGGTGACCTGTTTAGGTTGGTCCCAAAGGTACCCTGCTCGGGTTTGACCCATGGGCCAAATTGGACCCCTATTTTTGGTATTTTGGTGGCTTACTTTGGTGTTTTAAGTATAGTAAATGGTGTTTTGGTTTTACAAATATTCTCGTGAAATATAAATGATTTGAAAATGGTTTTCAAAGAAATTTTAGTAATGTTTTGAAAAAACTTTCCATGGTTTTCTAGTGTAGTGGGTCAAGATACGGAAGGGGCGTGTTGCCTAGACTAAGAAATGAGACGACATTCTCAGGTGGTCGAGCACGTCACCTATGTTGAGGTCAAAGACCAAGAGGCGACAGACAAGTGTTCATTAGATCTTAGAGGTATGATACTCCTAGATTGTCGTTCACGTGGCTGAGGCTAAGGTCCATGGGTCGAGGTGCCATCCGAACTGGAGGTTTGACACTTCGGTTGTTCTAGATGCTGAGACTTAGGATACCATCTGAACCTAAAGGTATGACACTCCGGTTGCTTCAGGTATTGTGGTGTGAACACCGAGAGGGCGTGCCCTGTAGGTGTTTAGCCAATTCGGGTAGTGCCCATACCGTGTTTCTAGTGACATCTTAAGAAAGGATGGCTCACCTAGGTGAAGGGTGAGTAGGCTTTCTTGGTGTATGGTTAACCTTTTAAAGAGTCCTTCAGGTGGAAGAAACCCGTGATGGACTTGTTCCTTGAAGGATGGCTCGTCCATGGTATTATAGTGCACCTCAGTAGCTGCTTGTAGTTAGAGTTGGTTGCTTGACACTAAGCAACATGACTCAAGGTATTTTTGGTGTACTTGTGTGGTTTGTAGCAATTTTCTATAGGTTTTGCCCATTGGTGCTTGGTTTTGTGGTGTTGGTGTTTTTGGTGCTAAAAATGTTTTCAAAGAAAATAAAAATGGTTTTGGAAAAATGTTTTAAACCGTAAATTTTAAAAATGTGGTTTTTGGTTCTAATCACAAGTTTAATTGCAGTTTTGCGTGTTTTTGTGGGGTGTGTGCTGGTTGACTTTCTAGTCACTCACACATGTACTAGCCTAGGGTATCTAATGAAGTGACTCCATAGGAATTACATGTCATGATTGTGTCTGCACTTGTCGGTTTTTACCATGAATTTGTTTGCTTGTTTTTTTGATTGTGATGCAGGTATCTTGTTTCCTTCTACAGAATGTCTCCTCGTTGTGGTAAAGGTAAGGCCCCAATCTAGGATCTTGATTCTCAAAAAGAGAGTAGATGACAGGGCATGTAGGTTGAGCTACTGAAATTGGTGCACAAGATCTCTCATGCGTTCAACAAAGGAGGTTCTAGTGGATCATTAAGAGATCCATGGTTACATCAGTTGAGCAAGTTGTGTGCACCAACGTTCAGAGGCAAAGGTAGGCCCGAGGAGAGCCAGGCATAGTTGTAAAGGATCATGAAGATGTTGGAGAGCATGACAAGTTCAAAGGAGCATTGGGTGTGCTTAGCCACCTATCTACTGGAACGAGATGCAGATCAACAATGGAGAGTTATGCGATGATTGAAGTTTCCAGATTCTATAACAATCGAGATCAAGTGGAGGGATTTTGAAGTGGCATTCTATAAGGAGTACTTTCCCGATCTTGTGCGAGATAGATTTGACCAATACAGCGACGACGATCCAGGGTGCACTGGTACTTGAATAAGATCCCCATGGCGAACTCTTATTGGCTAAACCAGTTGTCTGGACCCCCCAGCATTCCTCTGTTTCCTTCGTTCAGCAGCATCCTTAGCTTTCCGATACCAGGGGTATGTCAGCTGCCTTTTGGTGTCGTTCTTGTATCTTCTGTCCTCCTAGCATCCTCTTGGACCGTCACCGCCAGCCTCTCGGTTGACGAGTCCGTTCCTCGACTCTCGGACCATCACCGCCAGCTTCTCGGTTGATGCGTTCGTTTGCCATTCTATCCGGACCATCTCCGCCAGCTTCTCGGATGATGTGTTCGTTCCTCAGCACTCGGATCATCACTGCCAGCTTCTCAGTTGATGTGTTCGTTTTGTCATCCTCCTGGACCGTCACCGCCAGCCTCTCGGTTGACGAGTCCGTTCCTCGGATCTCGGACCATCACCGCCAGCTTCTCGGTTGATGCGTTCGTTTGCCATTCACTCCGGACCATCTCCGCCAGCTTCTCGGATGATGTGTTCGTTCCTCAGCACTCGGACCATCACTGCCAGCTTCTCAGTTGATGCGTTCGTTTGTCATCCTGATGTTCATTTACATTGATTTTCCCATCCACGGTTCGTTCTGATGGAATAAATCCTGGTGTGATTTTCCCATCCACGGTTCGTTCCGATGGAACGAATCCTGGTGTGATTTTTCCCATCCACGGTTCGTTCCGATGGAACGAATCCTGGTGTTCATTCACATTTGAATTTTCCCATCCACGATTTGTTCCGATGGAACGAATCTTGGTGAGATTTTCCCATCCACGGTTCGTTCTGATGGAATGATTCCTTGTGTTCTTTTACATTGGTGTGATTTTCCCATTTACGGTTCGTTCCGATGGAACGAATCCTAGTGTTCATTCACATTTGAATTTTCCCATCCACGATTCGTCCTGATGGAACGAATCCTGGTGTGATTTTCCCATCCACGATTCGTTCTGATGGAACGAATCCTGGTGTTCTTTTACATTGGTGTGATTTTCCCATCCACAGTTCATTCCGATGGAACGAATCCTGGTGTTCATTTACATTTGATTTTCCTATCCACGATTCGTTCCGATGGAACGAATCCTGGTGTGATTTTCCTATCCACGGTTCATTCCAATGGGACAGGTCCTGGTGTGTTTTTCCCATCCACGGTTCGTTCCGATAGAACAAATCCTGGTGTGATTTTCCCATCCACAGTTCATTCCGATGGAACGAATCCTGGTGTGATTTTTCCGTCCACGGTTCGTTCCGATGGAACGAATCCTGGTGTTCATTTACATTGATTTTCCTATCCACAGTTCGTTCCGATGGAACGAATCCTGGTGTGATTTTCCCATCCACGGTTCGTTCCGATGGAATGAATCCTAGTGTTCATTTACATTGATTTTCCTATCCACAGTTCGTTCTGATGGAATGAATCCTGGTGTGATTTTCCCATCCACGGTTCGTTCCAATGGAATGAATCCTGGTGTTCATTTATATTGATTTTCCTATCCATGGTTTGTTCTGATGGAACGAATCCTGGTATTCTTTTACATTGGTGTGTTTTTTCCCTTCCAATGTTCGCTTTATTGGAACGAATCTTGGTGTCCTTTTTTTCCTCCAAGGCTCGGTCTAGTCGGACGTGCCCTGGTGCTCTCCTTTTCACTTGCAGGTCTTCTTATCCATGGTTTGGTCCATTTCCTTCCAAGTGAACCTCTGCGTCCCTTTGTTGTTTTGAGTTCCACTCCATAAAATCTCATAAAAACATGGGGTGTAGGCCCTCAAGTCTACTTCAAAACCCCCCAAACCAATCAAAAATCCATTAAGCATGCTGCTCTAACAAAAATCATCAAGGTATAGAGCTCAAAAACAAACACTGTAGCATGCTTCTCATTTATCCACGAAAACCACACAAAAAGCCCATAATTCAGCATGATAACATCATAAACATGCTAATTAACACATTCTCAATCACATAACAATTTCCTACGACTTTTCATGCATTTATCACTATTTCATGCATAAAAACCTACTGCTAACCCAAAGCCAAAAACGGAAGGAGGAGGAGGTCGCGTACCTTCGATGGCACCCCGGTGACCTTCCCTACCTCCGGCGAACCTCCACGCGCCCCGGTGAAGCTCTCCTGCCGGTGGAACACACGGACAGCCGCCACCTCCCTCCACAGATGCGCGCGCGTCACTCTTTCTCTCCCCCTTTCCTCTCGCGTCACACCTCATCTCTGGCCACAAGCCTCCGCCCTTCTTATCCCTACCTCCTCCCGCATCCCGCCAGCCACCCATCGCGTCGGAGGTGACGATGAAGCACGGGTCGTTGGGTAGTGGTGGCAGGGCTGGTGAAGGGTGATGGAGAAGAAGACGGATGTGGTGAGCTCGTGAGTGAGAGAAGGAGAGGAAAAGAAATAAAAGAGAAAAGAACGGGCACGCAAATCGAGGCGACTGTGCATCTCCAAATCGGACTCCCCAAGGGTCCCAAAACACAGGCAGATGCACAAAAAGCCAACCACAATCACACACAGCCAAGAAACAACAGATTATCCATTAATAAACCATTAAACACAATATAGCAATTAATTACATGGTTTATATCAAAAATGGATAACCAGGCCCTGATGTTACAATTATTTACATTTAATAACGTAATAACTACTATGTTAGTTAATGTGGACATATTAACATTAGATGTGGGCATTTATACCATTTTAAAACATAGGTTGTCATGCAAGTAGTCTCACCAACATACTTACAAAAATATCAATGATAATAGTGGTAGTGATAGATATCTATGGCTCACATGACAACATAATAAATATATTAAATTGAAATCTACTTATAGGCATTGCTAATAAAGTTGAAACTTATGACCTTATAATAATTGTTTTTTTACTGATCATTTTTCGTGTTCCGATAGAAATCCTAGTTTTTTTTTATTCGTGATATTTTTGTTTTTTAGTTTCAGTTTCAACTTCACACTTCTTCTTTTTTTAGTATTACATTTTTTTTCTTATTTTAGTTTTTTGTTTTCTACTTTTCCCTATTTTAGTTTTAGTGTTACTATGCTTTACTGTTTTAGTTTTAGTAATTGAGATTTTTGGATATGTTTAATTGCATGTATTGTTGAATCAGCAATACTTTTGTCGTGGCCCAAGTTAGTGACCTTGGTTTTGATGAAGAAAGGCTGCTTCTCTTTCACATGGCTAATACTTTTTTTTGTAGCCCAAGTTAATGACCTTAGTTTTGACGAAGACCGCTTCTTTTTCACATGTGCAATTATTGTGAATGTTACAATGTGGACATTTATTGTTTACATTTAATAACAATATAATAACTGCTAAGTTAGTTAATGTGGACATATTAACATTAGATGTGAACATTTATATCATTTTTAAACATAGGTTGTCATACAAGTAGTCTTACCATCATTTATACAATTTGCACATTGTCTCAAGTGATGTAGCTGACCATATTTATTTTCCCAATAAAGTAAACGTTGGATGCTTGTACTCGTAATCATGAAGTGTTACTGTTACATGTTGGACAAAACACGTGTTACATGTTAAATGACTTGATATCTACTGCACTTATGCTCCCAACAAGTGTTACTATTGGAAGATTCATGCGTGTCTTTTGACATTCCACAAATATCAATACTTTATATGTTACTGTTACAATGTGGACATTTATTGTTTATATTTAATAACAACATAATAACTACTAAGTTAGTTAATGTGGACATATTAACATTAGATGTGGGCATTTATACCAATTTAAAACATAGGTTCTCATGCAAGTAGTCTCACCAACATACTTACAAAAATATCAATGATAATAATGGTGGTGATAGATATTTATGGCTCACATGACAACATAATAACTATATTAAATTGAAATCTAGTTATAGGCATTACTAATAAAGTTGAAACTTATAACCTTATAATAATTGTTTTTTACTAATCATTTTTTCGTGTTCCAATAGAAATCCTAGCTTTTTTTATTCGTGACATTTTTGTTTTTTAGTTTTAATTTCAGTTTCAACTTCACACTTCTTTGTTTTATTAGTGTTACATTTGTTTTCTTATTTTAGTTTTTGGTTTACTAGTTTTTCCTATTTTATTTTCAATGTTACTACGCTTTACTGTTTTAGTTTTAGTATTTGAGATTTGTAGATATATTTAATTGCATGTATTGATGAATCAGCAATACTTTTTTCGTGGTCCAAATTAGTGGCCTTGGTTTTGATGAAGAAAGGTTGCTTCTCTTTCACATGGCTAATACTTTTTTTGTGGCCCAAGTTATTGGCCTTGGTTTTGACGAAGACTGCTTCTTTTACACATATGCAATTATTGTGAATGTTACAATGTGGACAATTATTGTTTACATTTAATAACAACATAATAACTGCTAAGTTAGTTAATGTGGATATATTAACATTAGATGTGGGCATTTATACCATTTTGAAATAAGAGTTGTCATGCAAGTAATTCATTGACAAGTGGTCATTTCATTATAACGAATTTATTATTTATTAATAGTTATCGTACTACTTGTTTTTGAAGTCATGAAAGTAGTTGTTTCATTATAACGAATTTAGTATTTATTAATAGTTATCGTAACAATAAAACCAATAAAAATTTATCGACTGTTAAACATGGTTATGCAATTTCTAACTAACACATTGGTTAGAGATCATATATTATTAGTCTTAAAGATTATAAAATTTCATATTCCAAAAAAAGCGAATGTAGAATTTCGACGAAAACTTTGGTTTTGATTAGTTAACGTAACAAAGGAAATTGTTTGTATTTATGAATTAACAAGTTAAAAATCAATTACAAGTTCAGATAAGTAACAAGTTCTTATTGTAAACAACAAGTAACTAGTCCGTTTTTTCTATTTATGTAACATGTAAACAATAATCTTAAATAGAATGATTTACAACAAAATTACATAGCTCCATGACAGAAGCAACTTTTCAATACAAACAAAGTTGTCCCGAGTATAACTCAAGGGCATCATCACAATGGCATCTCAGTTTGAAAGAAAAAATAAATCAAGTTTTCCAAAGACATAACCATATGATCTTTTTTTTTGTTTTTTTACAAAACAAAAGAGAAAAACATCCCATTAGAAAGTAGTCAATCATAAATACCCAAAACTCTTACATCCTCACCATCATTGGCAATAGAACAAATCCAGACCTACATGGCAGGACTAGATCAGGGCCGGCGAGCGTGGTGGTACCACGGCCACGGACGGTCTTTGATGGTGAGTTTTTTTTTCTTGTTGGAAGAAAAGAAGAAGAACGCTTGACAACTCTGTTGAAACCACCGACCTTCCTTTGGCGATAGAAGCCTTTGATGTTGCCAGACGATATTTCTCCTCTCTTGTGTTTCTTTTCTTCTCACTTTTTTTTACACTTTTCATAACCATATGATCATCCAACAACAACAAAACATGAAAAAAATAGTTAAATAAATGGAGAAGCATAAAATGGCCTATCCTATGAAAGAGAAGATGAGAAGCTCTGATTCTCAATATCGGACATGGCAGCCACGGATGGGAGTGAGAGAAGAGATCAGAAGGAGGAGAAGGAACGAGGAGATGAGAAGCTCTGATTCTAGGAGATGTAGTAGAGGAAGGAGAAGAGGGTGTGGAACCTCGGAGAGAGAGATATAGAGGAGGAGTTTTGAGCTTTGATGTTAATTTATTTGGATTCAATTTTTTTTTGTTTTGAAAATTACTCCTACTTATTAAAGTATTTTTGTTGCTTTCAAAGTTTTTTTTGGACAGTTAGAATTTGAACAATAAATTCAAAATCAATGGCTAGGATTATGGGCCTCACACACAAAAGTGAGGCCAGACCTTACTAGATAATGACTCTCTCTCTCTCTCTCTCTCTCTCTCTATATCTATATATATATATATATATATATATATATATATAAATATATAT
>JAMKQA010013982.1:0-12076 GCA_024699735.1 Posidonia australis
GTATTAAGAATGATCCTCTGGTTTTTTTTATTTTGAGTATCGTGACAAAAGAATTCACTTAACCAGTTATTAAGTCATCATCAACTATCTAGACCCGCGACATTTTCAGTGGAGAGCATGTTCGAACAACTTGATTTAGAAATGAATTAGTTAAGCATCTTTTATATATATTTTTAAATTATTGGATTATTTCAGGGTATATCCAAAGTCAGCGACCAATTTATGCAGAGTCTGGCCTTTGCATTCTAGAGTTGGTATGGCCGCATTTCACATGTCGCAAAATCAAGTAGTTTAAGATCATGAACTTTGAGTCATAATACAAGAAAATAGCGTGTCCCTAACATCAGTGGATTACGAGCAAAACAAGTAGTGTGTGTCCTTAGAATTGCCCAACCAGTAGACTGTAGACCTAATGCATCTATTAACAAATGTCATTTAAGCAGTTCAAGCTTGAAGTGAATTAAACTTATTGGACCTTATCTTTTACAATTTTATGGCAAAGCAAAGCTACCTTAGGATTAGCCATGAAGAACAACTAGTATTTATAGTTAACCAAGGTTTGATAAAATGCAAGTCAATGATAAAGTCATCATAGAATTACTTGGTGAGGTGTGTATATAAGGGTAAGATACAATTTTTCAATCTAAGTCTAGTGATTGCAAGATAATATTAATTTTGAACTTACCAATTCACTTAGAAACATACTTTGATTTGGTAGAATGTGCTTAGGGCTTCAAGGGAGCGGGAGGGTTGCTTCTCCTGGGGGGTTCGGCGGTGCGGCGGGAGCAGATCTGCGGAGCGACGGAGCGGGTGGGTTGCTAGGGCTTGGAGGGAGCAAGAGGATTGCTTCTCCTGGGGGGTTCGGCGGTGCGGCGGGAGCAGATCTGCCTCTCGCAGATCTGCGGAGCGGGAGGGTTGCTAGGGCTTGGAGGGAGCAGCGGAGCTGCGGGAGGGTTGTTTCTCCTGGGGGGTGCGGCGATGCAGCGGGAGCAGATCTGCCTCTCGCTCGAGCGGTGGGAGCTTGAGCGGCGGCTTGGGCTTGGAGCAGTGGGTGCTCGGCTGAGCTAGATTTATTGCGGGCTCGGGCGTCTGCTCATGGCACGACTGCGGTGCACGGCATGGGGAGCGGTGGAGCGGCGCAAGCACGGCTTAGCAGGACTTTGTGCAGGGCTCGCTGGGCTTGGTTCCGGCGAGGAGTGCTTCACCAGTGCGTAGGGGCAGGAATGGCGGCAAAATGGTATCTCTCTCGCCCCTCCTTTCCTTGTTTTTGCCTATTAGGAAGGTGTGCTCGCATCCTTCAGCGGCCATGTCGACATTCCGGGCCAACGTCGCCCTTCCTGCAGCTTGGTTCCGACTCTGTGCTTGTAGTTTGGGCCATTGTATGTTCATATAATTTTGCAGGATTGCCACTACTGCCGGAACAACGACGCAAATTTTGCCTGTGCATCCTCTCATATTTTCCTCTTGCAGATCTGCGAGCCCTTCTTCCTCTCAGATCTCTCTTGCAGATCTGCTCTCCCTCCTTTCCTCTGTCCAATCGGACTTCGCAGACTAGCAGATCTTCGCGAACATTATTCTGTTCCGACGATCCCTTCTTGGGTTCGTTTGATTGGGTGCAGGTTTAACATTATTGAAATTCTACAATGCATTTTTATGGATGGATTTTTTTTCTCCAGATCATTCTCTAGTTGATTTGGAGTGCGAGAAATTATTTCGAGAAAGTAGAATCGATGTAGCTTGTAACTGCATTGACTCTACAGTCTAAGAAGCCTCTTGCTGCACCACTTCCGTGCACCATCAGGAGAGGCTGTCCAGGATGATATGGATGAATGAATGAAGGAAGTTGGCTCATACAGAAAAATACATTTTTGGATACAATACTTCTTTGTTCCAATTTTGATAAATATTCTGAACTTTATGGTGTTTTATTTGGAACCATATGGATTTTTGGAGGCTGTACAGCCTAAGGGTCTGTAATATTACTCAACTCTGTATTTCTTATCTGGCTTTGAATGCCGAAGAAATAATATCTATCTCAACCGTTACCAAAAAAAAAACTTACCAATTCACTTGATAAACTGTAATAATAATATAGTTAATTCAGAACTTACTAATTCTCTTGGTAAAGTACTACAGTAGTAATGAAGTTAATCTACAACTTATAAGTTTATTAGTGAAGTATTTACTAAGGAGACAAGAACGTTGCATTTATATTACACAGAGTGGGAAGGAAAGAACATAAGGTATTAGAAAAGAGGTACCTGAGTGGGAAGGAAATGAATGGGAGCAGAAGAATAAGTAAGGTACCTGAGTTAACTATGTGAGAAAAAACTTAAAGCTGAAGACTGAACTAGGTTACTCTTAAAAGACGCTGCAACGTGTGGGAAAACATTAGTTTTTCCTCTCTCTTTTTCCAACATTATACATCGCAAAAGCATGCACAGTAAAGCAAAGTAAGAAATATGATGGAGACTAGTGCAGTTAAACTCAACAAAACAAAACATGTGAGAAAATATTAGTTTTTCCTCTCTTTTTCCATATTGCAGGGTTTTTTTTCACACTCATGTTTAAAATTCTATTTATAGCCAAATAAACAAAACATGGAGGGGTCTTATAGCCTTAAACTCCATTGTGTACAAAATAAATGAAGGGAAAAAAAATGAAAATCAATCTCTACAATCTGTCAAACAAACTAGTTACCCTGCTTAACACCATTATTTCAACTTCAGTTTTCCTGATTATTTACATTCACTTCATGCAAGTTGCAGTACACTTATACAAGCCAAGGTGATAAATTGGATTGGTCCAATCACTTTAACTGAACAGTTCAATGATCAATAAGTGAAATAGTTTTTTTAACTAGTAAATCGAGAAGGAATTTTCCATTTACTAATTATGAGTTCGTGAATGTGAGTAATCTTCAGCCAGTCTTGTCCATCATTCTGAACAATCATTGATCTCCAACACCTCAAGTTTAGCAAGATGAACGAATGATGGAAGGGACCTTAGATTCAAACACCCAATTAAATTCAATGATGTAAGCTTTTCAAGATTTGGGACGGACTCTAACCCTTGGCAATTCCATTGTAAGCTTTTTGAGATGGGGGAGATGTGCTTTAACCATCCAACTTGGGCTTTGTTGACTGTAGCACACGATTTTCAGATTTTGAATGTGAGACCAAGGTTTTAGAGGTTCAAGGATCTCCATGTCACTTTCACTTGTACCTGACCAGCCGTGTTCCAAGTCATTAAGGTGGAACCTTTCTATCATCCTGATCTCAGCTGCCTCTCTACCACTTCTCACCTTCTCTAGAGTTGCTATGCAAAGACGCCCACGGAAGTTGTAACTTGTCCATGAGCTCTGCAATTCGGTGCCTGTTCCTTTTATACACTCTGAACTACCTCAATTCTTGAAGGGATGTTGCCTTCCCAGTGCCACTTATCGTGGAAGTTAAAAAAGAAGGTAAATGCAAATGACGCAAATTTATTAATTTAGACATGCCACCAGGCAACCTTTCAAGTTGATGCATGTCTTCTGTATGTAATGTTTGTAGATTGTAAAGGTCACGTAAGGATTCAGATAAATCTTCAAGCTCTCTGCAACCACCAAATCTTATGTAGCGCAAATGTATTAGTTCACCAATGGAATCAGGGAGCTTCTTCATTTTTACCCTTATTAAATGCAACACTCTAATATATTTCCATTGAACTAATTGATGAAGAGAAGAATTCTCTTCAGTATCCAGGAAACTATGTTCTCCAGAGTGCACAATGATACTGCGGAGCATTTTGTATTTGCACAAACGACCTCGTTCAATATCTTTTTCCACATTCTGGTGAAGAACTGACAGATGCCGCATGGTTACAGATTTTCTCTCAATATTGTCATCTAAGATTGTTTCTTGGGGATGATTACCAACACAAATTGTCTTGCATTCATCAGAGGAAATTTGTTGTGAAAGATCATGGATGAGATCATGCATGACATAGTTGTCATTCACCATTTCAAAAAACGACCTATGAAACAAATCCTGGAAACAGTCGCTTCCAATGTCTTCCAACCTTTCTTTCCCGTTAGGATATACAAGATCTACTGCCATCCACTTCCGGATTAGATCTTCTTTGACATACACAAAATCCAATGGGAATACAGAGCAATAGCCAAAACAGCATTTTAGATGTGGAGGAAGTTGACGGTTACTCCATCGCATGGCTGGCATGACATCATCATCATCTTCTTTTAAAACCCACAACTCTTATTGTAAGATGTCTTTCCATCTGTTCACATCAGTGTTACCAAACGAAACACGTCCTACTTTTTTAGCTATTTAAAGGAAGGCCTTTATGCTTTTTAACTATTTCCCAACCAGTTGATTTTAAGATTGGGAAATGATCTGACTTGCCATTCACTAATGCAAATGACTCAAAGATAGAGAACCAAAATTCATCTTTTAGAGACTGCATGATGTTGTTGGTTACCTCTTGTTTCATTGCCTTAATTAGTGACCTTTTGACTTCGACAAAGTTATAATCATCTTACTTCCTTTCTTCCCAAAAGACAGAGGAACCCATAAGTTTTTCCATTCCATCTCAATCCATTCCAAACATCATCATGAACAATGAGAAATCTCTGATCCTTTACTTCATTCTTTAATGTTTCTTGAAGAATTCCTAGCCTGTGGTTTTCCAATATATGATGAGGTGGTTCTCTGAAGAGTTTTCTTATAAGATCTTCGGGCTCGAAATACTCTCGCACAGTCAACAGATAACCACTTCCTGTATGTTTTAAAATGGTCCTTTCATTCTTTCATCGTTATAGATTGCTTGGGCGAGGAGGTCATACCAATACCACCCATTCCCACAATGGGCACAACGGCAACACTAGGTTCTTCTACGTTTATGTCACCACTACAAGACTCTGTTCTACCAGTAACACAACAAGCAACGGTTTTATTTTAACTTTGTTATTGCTCTATACTTTATTTCAATGGATGAGGCTTTACCACCATGTCAACCTCTTTAATCCCTTTTGTTATTGCTCTGTACTTTAACTTTGTAGTATAAGAAGACTCCATTGTAAACTTTTGTGATGAAATAGCTTTGGAAGAACTGTTCAACACTCCTACATCACAACTCTTCTTGACTACTGATAATACACGTGCAAATGCTGACTCTGCGTATCTGAAGGGTGGCCTGTTCACTCATTGTGCACTCCTTGTATTGCAACCTGGAACTTAATCTTTAGCCATATAGAGCATGAACAACCATTGTTTTAGATGTAGTTGGTTCACAAAGGTCTTGGTCGTGTAAAGATATTCTAGCTTTTGCTAGAGACTTGCCACAGTCTTCTCGTGCACGACTTCTCGAATAGCCTCGTCCAACAAACAAAGTTGTATACTTGTTAAGGCTTTTTCATCCATATCTTCCTTTTCATCTTCAGTCGTCTCTTTTAACATCTTATCATTTCCCTTCAATGCATTTGAAACTTCTTATTGAATCAAAACTGCGTGCATCTTTATTTGCCACAAATTGAAGTTGACATCTTGATTGTAATTCTTAATTTCGAACTTCATCATCATCTTCGTGATTGAATTGGAATCCATAACTAAAACTCTAATACCACTTGTTGGTGATTTAGATAGAATCCAGTAGTCGTGCGAAAACGGGATCCAATAGATTCCTCTTTAGCACCACGAATAAATAATCAAATAATAAAGGAAAAATAGAGAAAGCACAAATAGAACAAAAAACACATGCAAATACAAGGATTTATAAGGCACAGAGAGTGATTTCACTATGATCAAAGATGATTATATTGTATAAGAGATTGATGTAGAAAAAAGATCAAAAACCCTAACTCTAAAATAAGAGAGTCGACTGTACCAAAAGACTCTTTAGGATTAGAAGAAGCAATTCTTTAGGTTACTTGCCTAAACCACAAGATTTTCCCTCATACATATAGGAGAACTAGAGTACCACAGTGATAGGAAAATTACACATGTAGTCTAAAAGACTAATTTCCTAAGATAATATCCTAAAATATCTCAATATAATATCTTAGGATAAAATATCCCTAAATTATCTCAAAATAATATCTTAGGATAAAATATCTTTAAATTATCTCGAGATAATACCTAATCAGTAGACCTAGGGTTCAGTATAATCATATAGTTGCCTTGTCAAATAAAGATAATTCAAGACACACATCTCAACATATACAAAAGAAAAAAAAACTATTATTCAATTCTTTTGTTTCCTAAATTTCAACTAAGTAGACATTAAACCTAAAGAAATTCCAATTTAAAGGTAGAGGGACAATTGAACATATATAAACATCTATCAAATGGTGGCTTATTAACACTATTCTCAAAAGAAATTCACTTAATTAAGTATTAAGTCAGCTTCAACTACCTCGACCTATAACTTGTTTAGAGAAGAGAACATTCCAAGAGAACATTCCAACTATCTATAGAAAAACCAATATAGTTTAGCCAAAGATAATCATATAGCTTATGATAAAATTCAACAGCTGGATTCATCTTTATGTAAATCACAAGCATTGCCATCTTAAATTCATAGCAGTAGTAGGCATGCTATAGGCAAATAATTTTGAGTTATTAATTTTGAGTCATCGAAACAAGCAAATGGTATATCCTTTGCCTTAATTAATTATCAGTCTTCTATTAGGATTTGGAGCTTATAGAAGCTATATTACGCTCCCATTATACATCGTTGGATCTTGGGATGGAGTGGTGCAGAAAGAAATCGGTGTTAGTGTTACAAAACCTCTGGTTTCAAATGTACAAGTGAGTTTTTCTTTTGCATGATTGAGGCACTCAATTCCCTGTTGACATGCATTAGAGGTGATTGTCAAATTAGCGACAACTTTTAGGCTTAGTCTGAAGAAAAAGCCCAAAGGTAATGCTCGTTGGAGTATCATTTGCTTTGATCCTATTCTCCTGCAAATGACAAGGTGAAGAGCATCGTTTGCGTTTCTTTGAGGGAGCTTTGATGGTGGTTGGTAGTGGAGATCGACAAGAGTTTGTCGATGATTAAGAGCCAACAAATAGGTTATGTTGGGCCTTTTTTTGGCTTGCTAGTTCAAATAAGAAAGTATGTTTGAAAGTAGTGTTAGTATTAAGCTCTCTTCCAAATTCCACTGCAATGAAAGTTTTTCTACAGCTTTTATGATGAGTTTTTTCCTTAAGAAGTTGCTTCTATTGTTGGTGCACTTGGTTACCATAGAAGAAGTACCCTACTTAGGAATAGTTGGTGGAGCATGAGATCATTTTGTATTACTATTTGACAGACATGCATGTTAGAATTGAATGTGTTTAACGTTGTTTTGTTAATAGGTTTAAAAAATACGATAGTAGTTGACATGTATGCACGTAAGTGTGAATACTACAACTTGAGTTAAGGAGTACTTTTAACACAAATATGCAGATCAAGTGAATGGTTGCATGAATACTAATACATCTTATAAATCGTGGTATTATTTATAACATTAGAACGAATAGGTTTAATGAGAAAATGAAAATGATTTGGTAGCAATGGATGATTTGTAGTATGAATAGTTTTCTTTTTTTATAATTTGAATAGGTACAAAGAGTCAGTGAAACTGTAGTGAATGCCTTAGGTTGCACAAAAGTCACACTACAAGCAAACTTTGACAATGTTACAATGTAGTGGAGTCTAACGTCCATCCAATAACACCAGTCATTAAATGCAATATGAAAACAATACTACACTTCACTAACAGCATGGCAGTGGTTTCAATCCAAGCCATACAAAGGAAATCAACGGTGTAAATAAAAGGTGCGCATCAACGTGACAAATATGGCTCAACCGTAGTAGAAAATTTTCGTGTCAGAATTACCCAAGGAGTGAAAGAGACCACGTCTTTCGCATTGATGACAATCCACTCTTTCGAGACAATGCAAATCAAGTTAAGGCCTCATTTGGACATGACTAATTTTGTACAAAATACAGTTTGATATGTGCACATTCAAGAGAATTTTGAAAGAATTCAATAGTCTAACTCATGTTGGATTATAAAAATACGAAAATTTTCTGGTGCAGGCAAACCGTAATGACGAGAATCTATCTCATTAAGGATCACACGATAAGGAAAAACCCAGTAAGACCCATTAGTGATCATTGTACGTAAATCACTAAGGTTTATGTTGGAAAAATATGTTTACATATGCGTACAATAATCAAACTTCAGAAAAAGAAAGGAAAACTACAGTAATAAAAGCACATGCAAATACAAAGACATACGAGATTCGACTAGAATGATTTATGTCTTCGAGGTAGAAAGAGATTCCATTATACAATAAAAGCATTAGAGCAATGGTATAAGATCCAAAATCTAAACCATATAGACTTCACTGTTAGAGAACCACCAACATCGTTTTTTTTGTTAACGGTAAACTTTATATAAATGAAAAGTTCAAATACAACAAATTCAAGACCATATTACAATTCAGGTGGGTAAAAAAGATTTCTACTACAAAACATGAATGACCAACAACAGGCGAAAACACACCAAGCTCACATAAGGTATTCACACTGTATCAAAAATTTAAAAATTTGATTAATAAGACATTAATCCAGAAAAAGGACTTCATCCTCAGAGATCTAATGAGACAACCACGGAGTATGAGGAGTATGCTCCAATACACGATCACTTTCTAAAGATGTTATTGCACGCATATTGTCATCTTTTTCATAGCCGAGAGGTGATCGGCGAAAGGAAAAACCCTAAGAGGAGTGAGTGGATCATATACTGCATCGGAGGAAGAAGATATCCAGTTTTCCAAATCACTGGATCTGTCGACCCCGAGAATCGAAAGGCCACAAAGAATTTCGTCATATCCATAATAGAATGAAGAGAGGCTAATGAACATGGTTGAATCGGAAGTAATCCGAATAGAAAAATTGAAAACATTCAAACCCTTGACTGCAGCAACATCAGTGCACAAAATACAGATAGAAAGATTACTAAATAAAAAAGGATGTGACGCTATTGACGTTGCCACAAGATTAATCTATAAGATTACTCAAAAATTGAAGCCAACCACATCCTCAGAACACCAGGAAAGGCATAGCTTTCCTAGAGAAACCAGGAAGCGAAAAAACTCCCCCCTCTTATAGGGAAGTTCCACGACCGTGGAAGAGTCCCGTTGAGAGGAGTAGGTAGAGGAATGCATACCTACGAGGCTTTCTCCCCATTATGGAAGTGGTGACAGCGAGAAGCCGGTCGCCAACGATGGTGAGAAGCCGATCTAAGGTATTTCGTGTCAAACCACCGTCTCCCTACGACCATCCTCAGCGCACGACGGCTCGAACTCTAGGCCGGAAGCCCCAAAAACCTAACCAAACGACTCCGTTGATTCAGCCACTCCCATCCCCGACGACGAGTGCCACTGGCCTCGATCCCCACTCCTCGAAGGCCTGAAGCCTGGAGGAAGGGACACGACGATGCAGGGAAGGAGGCGGCGGAGGAGGGAGGGACGCCCGGAGGGGGGGCGATGGCAGAGGGAGGGACGCCCGGAGATAGGGCAAAGGCTCCCTACAGGCTCTGCTCCCCACGGTGGCAGAGGAAGGAACGCCCGAAGGGGGGCGACGGTAGAGGGAGAGACGCCCGGAGGGGGGCGGCGGTAGAGGGAGGGACGCCCAGAGTTAGGGCAAAGGCTCCCGCTCTTCACCCCGCAGTGGCAGAGGAAGGGACGCCCGGAGGGGGGGCCGCGGCAGAGGGAGGGACGCCCAGAGTTAGGGCAAAGGCTCCCTGCAGGCTCTGCACCCTTTAGTTTTTTGTCTTTGCTTTCGGTTTCCAACGAACCACCAACATCGTTCTTTCTAACAAAGGTATTAAGGGTTGAAGATTCAAAAAGATGAGATAATATGTCATAATCTGTTACGTCTGGACCTAATTATCCATTTTTAATTGTAAAACCATATAATTATTGTAATATTATATGAATGGTTTATTAATGAATAATTTGCTTTTTTTGAGATTGTGAGGATTTGGTTGGCTTACTGTGCACCTGTCTGTGATTTGGGACCAATGTGGAGTCTGATTTGAAGATGCGCAGTCGTCTCAGTTTGTGTGATTGTCTTTTCTCCTTTCTTTTCTTTCTTTTTCTCCCTCTCTCACGAGCTCTCTCCATCCTTATCACCTTCTTCTTCTTCACCCGAACCCGTGTCACCTGAGACACCAGCCCGTGCCTCCCTGTCTCTTCCGACGTGATGGGTGGCCAGCACCATGCGAGAGGAGGAGGAGATAAGAGGAAGGAGACAACAGTGGGTGGGAGCTGGGAGAGAAAGAATGAAAAGAGGAATGGTGCGCGAGCCAGAGGGAGAGGAGGTGGGCTGAGCCGTGGTTCGTCGGTGGGGGAGGAGCTTCGCAGGGGCAAAGAGGGGCTCGTTGGAGTTGAGAAGGTTCATCAAAACAGGTACACGACCCCGCCTCCTCCATCCTCTTCTTATAACATGATATGTTAAATGCATGAAAATGAGAATAAATACATATCAAATCGTAGAAAAATAGTAGAATTGATGGGAATGTGTTGAATAGCATGAACAAGTAGATATCATGTGGTTAGGATGAAAATTGGTAGGGTTATACGAGATTTAGGGATGTAAGCTACAATAGACTCAAATGAACTTCACCCCTTTGTAATTTTCGTATGGATTGCATAGTTAATGGATTGATGAATGGTTTGAGAGGTTTTGAAGTAGACTCAAGGGTCTACACCCCATGATTTATGATGCTTGTTTGAGGAGTCCGCCGGAGGCTCCCAGTTCGGACGAAATGTGTCGCCTAAAACAAGGGAGGTGTTTTTGGACACGAGGAATTCGACATGCCGAACTAGATTCGACATATCGAATTCCTGTCAAATAAACTAGAATACCTGGTTTCGATTGACCAAAATCACCTAGTCGACCGAAACAGGAAGTTTTGGTATATTGAAAATGTTCGATGTACCAAACCAAGGATTTTTGGTATACCGAACCTGATTTTCGATCTGTTGATTTTGTCTTAGCCGTGATATATATGAATGTAAATATAAAATGGAAATAAAAAGTTTTAAATGGACAATGAACATATGTTAATGGTGTTTTCCTCATGTAAATGTCACGGAGGAATATGGAACCCAAATAAGTAAATTTGGGAATGGTTTTGGACTTGAAGCCCTAAGAATGAAATAAAAATGATTTAAGGTGTGGTTTTGAGTAATTTTGGGCATAAGACTCAATTGATTATTTTAAAAACATGATTTTTCATGGATTGAGTTGAGACCCTAGAAGAGGGTCATGTGTTGTATGGAAAAGGTTCCTGCAACAAAAAGAATAAAAATGGAAATAGTTTTGAAAAAGAAAACTCGAGAGTTTTGAAATAAACACTAATAATGTGTTGTGGAATCACGGGGTTTGGTGTCGGTAATATGGTAAGAGATTGACATACAAAAGAAACAAATTGTTAGACACAACTATGGTTACCTTAGTGGGATCACGGGGTTAGTGTCGACAAATTGATAAGATATCAGTTGTCAGATACGACTGTGGTCATTGAGCTTGAGACAGTGTTCAGGTCACCGATGGGACGTCAAATAAAGACGTATCCCCGTGTATATGAAATGAAATTGGGACCAGTGGGCCTGGGCAGTGTCCTCCCGCACGGGGAGCTTCACCGCGGTAGTGTAGAGAGGTAGGGGAAATGGTGTCCTCACCTATTGCTTGTGTGCCTGGTTATCCCTGATCAAGGTAACATCAATAAAGAAAAGTGGAAAAGAATAAGAAGTGTGTGTGTGGTTTGTGAAAAAGAAAAAATGTTGTTTGGCTAGGATTGGACTTATGAATGGTCCTAAAATCCTAGAATAAAATAGAGATTGTGTTTTAATCAGTTACTAACCAATGTTATGGTTTTGGTTTTTGTCACGCCCCAAATTTTCCACAATAATTTAAACAAGTAAAATTACGGGAAAACTAAAGCTAAACAATAAAATATCAAACCACCAGGAACCTGTGTGTGCGGCTAGCAGACTCCAGACTATATGCACTACGCTAA
>JAMKQA010013983.1:0-19643 GCA_024699735.1 Posidonia australis
TATATATATATATATATATATATATATATATATATATATATATATATATATATATATCGATTCTCGGTTTGGTTTAGTTAACTACACTCAGAGTCAAGAACGGAACCACTAAGGATGGTTCTAAGATTTGAGAATCGAATCGAACCATTCAATACACTTTAATCAAATCGAATCATTGAAAATGATTCGGTTCGGTTCGATTAATTGGTTCTGATCGAATCTTATGCATCCCTAATCAAGACTATTATATGGGATGATACAAATTTCATGCGTTATTATATAAAATTAGATATCTTTACATATGTATATATTCCTAAAGTAATCGTAATTGGAGGCGTACCTTGTGTTTTAACAAATAACTGGTGTACCCTCGTACTTTTTTAATCTATTTAAATATATATCCCTACCATTACTTAAGAGATATATTTTATGTATTCAATAGTTAAGTTAAATAAATATCTATTTTATCTAGTCAAAAAGTTCAATAAGACAAAAAAAATTCACAAAATGATAAAATGGTCAATAAGTCAATAAAAGTGATAACATTTAATACTAAAGAAGTCAAATAAATATGTAAAGTTGTAAATGTTAAAATCAAGAGTAAAATAATTATTTTATTATGATTAAAACAATTTTTGAAATATATTATAAAGATATCAGGCCACATATGTTATTGCTAGGCTAATATTCACTATTAATGAGCTTTTAAGGATTTTTAGGCAAAAAATATTCATTTGTGATCAAGAAAAATAAGAAAGGAAATATATTATGTATACATTATTTTCATGTTTTTCTAAGATTTTGACATGAAAATAAAATCATCAAAAAGTTAATTGTATAATGACAATAAGGAGAAATCAACTTTATAATTAATAAAAAAAGAAAGACTCCAAATGTTCGTGAAAGCATAGATTTTCCAGTGACCATGTGAGAATTTATTTTGTGAATTCTTATACTATGATTATAATGTGTTATTTTGAAGTTGTCCATTTTTGTATTTACAAGGTTGTTTTATTCAAGTAAACTATCCTAATACTAATACTAATAATTTTAAATAATAAATATAATATGATTATTTTTTTTATAGTGATGGGAAGTTAAATGTAGGCATGAGAATGTATTGCATCATACTAATGTTGATAAATAATATAATTGTGCATGACAAATGTAATGACAATTAAGATGTGAAAGACATGTGGTATAATTGTCTTTTTACTATTTCACATTCATAAGCGATTGATAATTACATAGCATATTAGATTAGTCAATAAATACTTTTAAAAATTATAAACTTTATTGTATGCATGAGCACTCAATTATGGGATCAGTTTTTTAGTATTAGCAATTACATAAGTTATCTACCTATATATATTATCAACTATTATATAAGAATTTGCAAACATATAATAAAAATATAAATAAAAGTAAAAATATTAGGATTGGTATGATAGGATGTGAAAAAGTTAAGGTTATCTTAGATACAATAAAAGTAAAAAATATATGTTTGATAAAAGGGCTAATGATCGAAGAGTAACTAAGGAATATACTTAGGTGGCAAGCTTTGTCCATAACGTGACAATTATATATATATATATATATATATATATATATTGATGATGATCTATTACATCCTCTATCAATCACTCCCTTAAATAATATTAGATCTTGACCATTCATCAATATCAAATCATCGAAATCAAATCTAAAATACCATCCAAAAAATGAAAACTAGTTTTCTTTGAAATTCAAAATTTCTAGATCTTATTTTAAAAGAATCATTCACAATTTAATCTTCACTCCCAAACTAACTATGACCACCTACTCCCCCATCCCCTCTATCGACGATTGCGTCTCCCCTATCGCTCGAGGAAAGCCACCCCCTTTCCCCACAGGTCGGTTGTCGTAATTCACTTCCCCTTATCTTTCGCTGATCTAAAGCAAAAATTCAAGCGACATTTGTCCCCTCGTCTCTCTCTCTTTCCCTTCCTTTCTTTCTCTGTCCTTCTCATCCTATGACTTTTTTATTTCTGTATTTGATTTTTTTGATGATTAGGAGTTGTGACTGTCAAAACTATCGGTGATTCTGATCTGTGTCGAATTGGTGATGGTGGCTAGCCTCTGGCGCAGGATCGTGGGCACGATCTCCTCCTCCTCTTCCTCCACAGATCAGGCTGTTGACAATGATGCAGAGTTCTGGACGACCTTGGAGTGGAGCAGGTGGCTGACGAAGCAAGGTGAGTACATCAAGACCTAGCGAAAGTGGTTGTTTGTTTTGAAGCACGGCTAGCTCTTCTGGTTCAAGGACCGCAACAACATCTCCTGCCACTCTCCCCTGTGGGGTGATCCTTATGGGGGCCTACCTCACCGTTAAGGATGTCGAAGATGTTCTCAATCGTAAGTTCACCTTTGAGTTCTGCACCAGCACCCACGACATCATATACTTCATTGTCAACTCGGAAGAAGGAGTGGATCAACACCATTGGAAGAAAAAAGGAATTTTTTTAACTAAATATAATTGTAGTTACGAAATTATTTTTTATTTCGTTCAGTAATACTAAATTGAAATTTTATTATTGTTTTAGTAATACTAAATTTTTAACTAATGAATTTTTTTAACTAAATGTAATTGTAGTTACAAAACTATTTTTTATTCTATTCAGTAATATTAAGCTAAAATTTCAATATTATTTTAGTAATACTAAATTATTGACCAACGAAGTACTTATCTGGAATTAGTGTTACTAAAAGGGAAAAATCTGAACCCATGATTACTATAATTAAATTTAATCAAATTAAAAACTAGAACTAAAACATCACAAAACTAAATTTACATTTAGTAACACTAAACAAAAAAACGATATGAAACTAAATTAAAAAAAAAAACGAAATTAATACTCAAAAAAAATTAATACAAAAAATTAAAATTTCCATATTCATCTAAAACATTTAAATAAAAATAGTACACAAAATAAAAATTCAAAAACATAATGCAATTTGAAAATAAAATTTATATTTTTTTGATAAAAAATTAAACCTTTCCTATTAAGAATGCCTTAATAACTAATGGAAACAATAATTTTATTTATAAATTGATAAGTAGAGACCACAAGCAATAACTACCACACTTAAAAAGTAATTAAATAAATATTGAAATTTTTTTTCCCCCAAAAAGAAAATCACTAATGGTGTTACATCAAAATAGATGGTTTTAAGTCTATTTGTTAGATTAAGATTTAACATTCTAGATCAATTTTCCCTCAAATAAGTTAATTTGAAGAAAGATATAACTAATCTCTTATTTATATATATATAGAGAGAGAAAGAGAAAGAGAGAGTAGTTAAGGAACATGCTTAGATGACATACTTGTCCTTCTTTTACAAAATGATAATTAGTAATATGCTATAGATAGATAAAAATAATATAAATTGGTTATTAATATATTTATCTCCCATTAGTGTTATGTAGATGGGTTTGAAGACATCTAAATCTTATGAGAAATAATCTCACAAGTCAAATGTTTTAAATCAATATATACCACAATTGTTGAGATCTTTCACTAACGTGGTGGTGATTCAGGAGCATTGACCAAATGATGGGTTATCATTCGGGAAAAATGGAAGTATAAGAAGTTCAAAGTTAGGTCTTTTGCGTGGGAGTTGCAAAGGACAACTAGAATGTCATTTAAGTAAAAGACATTATGGACCTTTAAGTAAAGAGAATGGGTGTTGAGAGTATTCGCACAAAACATATATTGAACTTGGGTTTTCCAAGGAAGCGAACCTAAGGAGACATACCTTGTAGCGAGGAATTCGAATCTCTTTAGTTTTTAGTATGTTGGAATGGTCTTGTTGGATTTGATATATCAAATTTGTTGGGATTGATATATATTTGGGAGAAAATTATTAAAGAGGAAACACGTCTACTCACATAGGATCAAACATGACAAACCAATATAATCAGAAGCGTATCTAAATCTACGAAGAAAATTAATACTCCAAGTCTCGAAGTTTTGATACCATTTTCCCCAGAGAGAATGGGACTTCCACTTTTTCCATGATGGGAAAGAGAAAAAATTATGTATGACTTGGGAACCACAACCACTTAGAAATGTTCTTTATTTCTTATTTTTAATTTTGTCCATCATAACAAGAGGAAATGACTTTTTGGTTTTTACATGTAGTTAAACTTGTCCCATATGAGATGTTATTATGTCCATTAACGTAAATCTTATTAAATTACTTTAAATGGGCTAATACTTTTAGACATCCTATAACGTATAATTAATAATATATGTAGGCTTAGATAAATATATATAATAATCTCTTATTTGAGTCACATATGACTTTAAATAATGATCAAGCATTATAACCTTATTAACTCAAAAATGACTATCTATTCCAAATATTATATCTAACAATCTAGTTCATCAATTATATTAACATAAGATCAAAGCGATCTTCGACACATGTATCATAACTAGACCCATCCATAGTCACATATGTTAATATAACCAATGACATAGATAAGTATAGATGTGTAGTATGGAAATTTCAAGCGATGTGATTTAAATATGCCAATTTCTAAATAGTCTAGTTTTATTCTTTAGCGATATCATAATAAATAAATTCAGAGTGAGAATGAAATATAAACTTTATTTGAGGCTATAATAGCTCAGTAGAGTGTATCGATACGAGAATTACGTAGTGGTCAAATGCTGAAGGAGCTGAATGGCTATAATAGCTCAGTAGAAATCAAACACCAGACTGGAACTCTCCTCGATCGGTTTCAAACCTATGGAGCTTTTACAAAAATAATTAACTGGAAATTAGTCTCAGCAACAATTAAGATCGATCTGTCAATTAGAAAAGAAAAAGGCTTGTATATTTCTGAAGAAGAAAGTTGCTGCAGGAGACCGACCACAAAGAACAGCAGACACAAGATCCCTTACAACATATGATCAGTCATCATCACACCACCTGATCGATCAAACCATAATCTACTACCAACACAACACATTACCAATTGCATATATGAATGCACTTCTTTTATTTCTTAACGCGCGTTAATCAATTACACACAAC
The DNA here is from genome assembly GCA_024699735.1 of Posidonia australis. Taxonomy (NCBI): domain Eukaryota; kingdom Viridiplantae; phylum Streptophyta; class Magnoliopsida; order Alismatales; family Posidoniaceae; genus Posidonia; species Posidonia australis. Next base: position 5,083 of record JAMKQA010013983.1, read on the forward strand.
CAAAACCTCAACTACTATAAAACCCTGTTCAGGCAGTCATGCATGCACAAGTATACTACTAGTATACATCCTCTTCTTCCGGCTGATACATCTTCATGACCTCGGAGCAACCAGACATGGGCGTGTAGGTCTGGAAGCCCATGTTATTGGCGAACCGCATGCTGGACGGAATGCCGTCATTGTGGGTGAGCACCACCTGAGCCCTCTCACGGCCGAGGACCATCTGGGAGCATCCGTTCACCGGGCTCTTCAGGAGCACGGCCTCGCAAATCTCCAGCTGGTGGTCGTTGGCCACCGGGATGTAGTACGTCCCCGTTGCGTCCGTCACGCCCTCGACCTCGTATGTCACCTCACCCGTATTCCGCTTCCGGCACTCCACTCTCACCTTGACGCCTGAAAATGAGCAAGTACCGGTGTAACTTCTGAGATAAGCTTTTTTTGTTAAATATGGTCCAGATGTTGTCGGTCCGTAAGATTTCAATTATCAAGATATTGGATAATCATGACATGAGATGATTAATTTGAGCTCTCTTTTCGATTTTTTTTTTTTGTGGGCATTCCGGAATCCTAAGATATATACATCAAATCAATGAAAATTCTTGATGAGGAGGAGTCAAAAACCTTTTTTTTTTTTTTATGTTTCAAGTGATTGAACATTTTCAGAAACTGTCGGCAGAGAGAATAACAAAACACATCTTTACTCAGTCGATAGAGATCGAGAGGAGATTGTGGGTTCACCTGAGAGGTAATCGGTGGCTTGGGTCTCGAAGCCGGCAAGGCAGGGGTCGCAGAAGACGCGACCTTGCACGATGAAGTCCGACCTAGTACTCGTCGGAACCCGGGATGCAGAAGCCGCCACCGAGCCGGACAAGACCAGCATTAATACAATGGCGCCGATCAATGATGGATTGCTCCGGAGAGCAGTGGAGGCCATGGTCTCTTCTATTTTTTGTGAAGAAGATCAGTTGAGGTGCTTGTTTGGAAGTGTATGATGGCAGAAGAAGATGATCACAGTATCTCGTATGGCTTAGGTGGTGGAAGAAGATAGAGAGAGACTTGGGGGATGGCTGGAAGATGTGGAAATTCCACTTTGAAGCTAAGGGATTTGATGATGATAATGATGATGACAGGGTGCACTTAACTTTACCACGTGGAAGGATGAGAGAAGGAATTTCAATCTCACCGACATACACAAACGGCTGATTAAATTTCAATGGAGGGTTGTAAAATATCATAACTTTAACTTTGGATTATGGTATGGTATTTGTTTATAATGTCTGGAATTCTTCTTTATCTTCTTAACACCAAGGACAAGAAAAACGAAAGGATTGCCATTCACATCTTAATTGTAAGCATTACAAACTTCTTCTAAATTATCGCCTCTGTGAAGGAAACTCTGAGAATTTCCTATATTTCCTTCCCAGTCCTAACAAACAGTGTAAGACCAAAAATAATGAATCTCGACTTTGAAGTAACATGCATGGGGAAGATGGTCACATGGTCCCGATGGAGTAGTAGTGGTACTAAACAGTAAACACTTCACTTGGAAGTGAAGCTAATTTTGTATTTTTTGTTTTTCAGACAAGACAAACCTTTTCTACCATCCATCGACCACAGAACAATGGGGGATGGTGTGTGATACTACGGAAAGAGAAACCGGTGATCACACCGGGATAACCTGACCTTGTTCAGTCTGCCATTTATGGATTCCCATGGGCTTATCTGGGCTTTCCCGGTAGGGGGAAAATTGTCAAATGGGCCGAGATCCCATGGGAATCTTAATTGTTTATTCCATATAATACGTGCATGTGGGATGATAATCTTTTCCTTCTCCAAGTTTCAAATCCTTCTATTCTATACTATTCCATTTCATTCCAAAGTTGGTGGCGGCAGGATTGGATTGACTTTTCAGGTGCATCAAGTGAGTCATACTCCTTCTGTAACGAACCTAATATTGACTTTTCAGGTGCATCAAGTGAGTCATACTCCATCTTTCAGTCTACCACTTGAACTTTTTTTGCTTTTGTGGAACTTCCACATGAAAATTTTCCTGTTATTTTGTAAAAAAAAAAAAAAAAATCTCTTCCTTCCAGTAAAAGAAATGTGTCAAGTTCTTGGTTGAAAACTTGGATCCACTAACCGTCTCATTTCCAAATTCCAGTAACTGGCTTCTGCTGCTCAACTGAAGAATCTGAAGATCCAACTCCTTTCAGAATCCAACCAACTACCATGTTGCAGTTGGTCAGGAGAAATGGAACTTTTACTTCCCTCTCAGATTCAAATCTCATAGACTAGAAGAAAATAAATACATAACGATATAAAAAAAAAAACTCCTTTCAGAATCCTGCTACAATATACGAGGCTACAGAACTCGAGTAATCTCCTATTCCCCTCCGAAGCATATATGCAGATCGAGATTATTGTTCAGTGTACGAAGCAGACTTGACTTAAATGTATGCGCGTTGCAGCCATTGCTACAATTATCTTGCAGCCAAAGCCAGCACCAATTTTATAGCCCAAAAAGGTTTTATCTAGGACCAGCATTTTTGCTGCAAATTATTGAGCAGTAGAACGTCGTTCGTAAATCGTAATCCCTTGGGATCATAGCCAGGATCAGACACTCTACCAAACCACACAGTTTGCAGTAATTATCCCAAGTAAAAAATAAAATAAAATTTGCAGTAAGTGATCTCTCATTATCTGACTGTGACTCTTGGTGATCATCAAGCACAACTGCAAACTATTATGACTTTTCTATCAGAAGCCGAAAGGCTCTAGTCATTCCATGAGATCTCCCCAAATCTAGATATAGATTATTATTGCACACGAATTGCCATAGTTAATGCTTCTTACCTTAAGCATAGCTCCTTCTGTAAGGTCAGAAGTCTAAAAGTACATGGCACGACTATAATAGAGTAGCTGCTGTAATTGAACAGCCACAACAAACCAACTAGGATCCACAGCCATAGGTACATATTAATAAGTAAAAGACACAGCTATGGATCACAACAAGATCACGTCAGTTGAATAGTACAGAGGCCTCTCTCCCTCAGTGCTTTCAGTATTTAGGCTGCTATTGTGGCTTCAAAGTAGACCTCTTCCTGCCGGGGATGCACTTGCCCTTGACACTTCTCTCCCTTATCTTCTCCGCTTCTTCCTCAATCACACACTTGCGACTCCTGCACGAATCACACCAAGAAAATGAAGCAATCAATAATAGAAATATGTCATAAAAAATGTTTAGTGTTGCATAATAAAAAAAAGTGATTTGAGTCGCATGTCTTTTGCTTCTCCAGTGGTTCTCGAGTGTAACCAAAGGATAAAAGAAGTTGTAAAAACTAGCATACTAAAACAAATTTGCTGGAAAGCATTGTGATATGATCTACTTGGAGAAGTTTGTATTGCAACATAAGTTAAGCACTACGCTAAAATTAGTCAGTGAGAATGCAGATCCAACAAGATCAATTACATTGTTGTGCAATGAGAATAACAAAGTATGTTTATGTGCTTAACTTTGACACCATATTAACCATTATAAAAGCACTAATCAGTGAAAGTTAGTACTTTATCTTGTTCAGTAATCCGGAAATGAGGGATGATAGAACAGTAACTTCAGGTAAGACTGGGTGATCTGTGACGTACCTCTCTTCATTGTAGGATGAAGATCTCTTGAGAGATGGCTCTGATCCCACATCAACAGCTCTCTTATCAGTGGCCATGGACTCCACAATGCTCCCACTGAAATACTCCTTGTCTTCCACCTGAAGATTACCAAATCTTGGATTCTCAGACATGTATTTTATCACATCCTCCTCATCGCCCTCCGCAGCGCGGTTAGCGGCGGCAAACCGAGACAAAACTTCCCTGTGCAAGCTCTTCCTGCCACTATTGCCATTTGAATTGTTACACCTCAACGAAGAAGAAGAGGAGGAGAAGGATGGTTTCATCAGCATCCCAGCCCTCCCCTTCACTGCCACTGAACCACATGCTATGAGTTGGAGAAGAACAGACGGGGTTTTCATAGCCTGTGCCTTCTCCTTTTCAATGGTGGTGATGGTGTGGTTGTTGCTACTGGGATTGTTAGTAATGGTGGTGTGATTGGTTTTGTCTGAAGATGATGAGGAGGATGGGGAGATGTTGATGGCCTCTCCAAGGTGGCGCTGAGATGCTTGTTGTAGTAGTTGTTGTTGTTGATGACGATGATGGTCATTGTCATCCGACTCTTCAGTCGACACGCCACGGGAACACCGGGACTGACCCTTGTCTTCGACTATCTCAGCTTCTTCTTGTTCTTCTTCGTTGTCATCATCTTCAATGGATTCCATTTCCTCAGATTTTGGGATATGGTGATTGTGATGATGATCTTGGCATTTCATGGAGGGTGGTGGAGATTTTCTTATTCTTCTACTTGGGGTGAGATTTAGCTGCTGGAAGTGTTCTGCATTGTGCGAATGAAATGATGACGATGATAATTGGATTCAGGTGCTTTGAGAATGCAAATAAAGTTTTGACTCGAAGGTAATGATTAAACCTGTGCATGATTCTACAAGCTCAGAGCCCTTGAGGACGTACTCCACACCTTCTGCTGGATGGATCACATCATTCTCTGCCAGATCGTTCCATACATACCCATTCTTGTACGTTCTTTATTAGCAGCAAACAAAGACAAATAGATGCATGAAGAAGTGATAACAAAACCACAAATGCAACCTTATTGATTTCACATTCCTACCTCTTGCAAGACCATGAATACAGAGAGGTCACTGCTCTTCCTCTGAGCACACTAAGCCTATCCATCACATCTGTTGACAGAACAAAATATCAATAATCACCCAATGCCAAAAGTCAACAGATCGATCTAGTTCTTATTTACCTTTGAGACGTAAAGGTTGGTTGATAAGGTGAGAGACCTCCATGAAGTGTGGATGCTCCAGCTGCCCATTCCTGGACAAGTAATATATGACCTGCATTTTCCTGAACGTTTTCGTCTTTGGCGCAACGTAAACTCTAGCTCGGTCAGGGCTCGTCTCTCTGCTCCTCCTCTCTCGTACACTGCTCATGATCTCCAAAAACACTCTTTTGGGCTCTGGTTTGGATTCACTCATGTCCAACAAAAACAGAGACAGCAGAGGATATATAGAAGAGCCATCAACAACGTACCACAACTCTACAACAGACAGATGTCTTCTGTGATCTAATTATGCTGCAGTAATTGTGATAACTGTAAAAGTTCACCTTCATCCCTGGCTATGGTGGTTTCTTCTTCTATTAATGAAGGGCTTTATGTGGTGAAGGTATTAGTGGTGCCAGGACAAACATGGGACTGTGCTGTGATTCCTGTGACATGAGCATGTTCTTGGACCTTGCTTTTCCATTAATAGTAGTGAAGGCTTTCTGCTCTGATAACCAGCAACTTCAAATTTGCCTCTCTGCAGGGGTTGATGTCAACTGTTTACTCTTCCTGTCTGTCCATGCACATTTACGTAACCCCTCCTCTGTCCCTCATCACCTACTTACAGGAGTTGCATATTCCACAGTGTTTGAGTTTAATGGGCTTCTGAGAGTGCAGCAGAAAGTCGTTTTTAGATGCTTCCTTTCGGATGGGATCCACAGGTTTTCGGCTTTCGGGAAGTTTTAGGTAGCTGCTAGATTGGAAAGGTCGGATTGTGAGGTCCTCGTTATCACCAATGGATTTGTGTATTGCCGATAGTAACAGAAGATGGGTGAGGATTTCGTTGCTGCTTTCTGATTATTACCCAGGTTGGGTCTCTTTCGGCAATACGTATATGGAAGAGTATCATATGCAGTGTGATGTGAAGACACAAGAAGGGAAAACAGTAATACTGTTAAGCATAGGTTCTAATAACTTCTGAGACATAGCCTTGATCTCGCTGTGGACAAGAGATGTACAGGATTTGGTAACCATCTATCCGAGGAAAAGCTCATCAGGACCTTCTTTTTTAGTTATTGCCATCGATCACTGTCGAATTTATGTTGACGACAACTTTCCAGGTCCCAATTAATCCAAATTCATTGATGTTGTACTGTACCTTGGGTTTCAAAAACCAACACCTTTGTGTGGAGGTTCTAAAGGGCCACTGGGTTTCAGTAAATTTTGAATTTACTTGGAAATTAACAGGGTCCATCTCTCTTGTACAGTATTGACCAAACACGACAAAGAAAAAAGGCTGCAACTTTTATTTCCGTATTCCCTTTTAACATTCCAAGGCAGGAAAATTCCAAACTAAATATATGTTTGTAAGTCAAACAAAACTCACGGAATGGACTGCAGAGGTCTGAATTCCGCACTATATTACAACGCAAGGTTTGAAACTGCTCAGACACCAAAAGACTTTAGATACCAAATCAAATGATATTTGAGTGTTACCAATGTGGAATTTGGAATAGGACAGTACATTTGTTTCTGCCTCACGTCCTCTAATTTTGTTTTGCTTGATGTGACAAAAAAACAAGGGACTACGGGACCAGGCACACCACTATGTGGGTCTCGGTCCAAGATTGCAGTAAGAAATGCTTTCTTGCAACAGATATGTAGAGTAGTTCACATTCGGAGTACAGACCAGTATCAATACAGGATTGCCATCAAGCAAACAGGTGGGAATGGATTAACAAAAATCAAGGCTCACAATGTCAACACATGATCAGAATAACACCAACCAATTTATCTGTGACGAATTAAACCTTGCACATCTACCAAAGAAACAAAATTGCATGAGTAATTCATGTGGTAATTCATAGAGTTCGGCTTATAAAGTACCACATCTGCTATTTCTACAGAATTCCTACTTGAACAACATTATTATCACTTGTTACAATCTTTTAGCTTATAAGATGCAGCTTAACTTAAACCAAACTATAACCTTTATCAACCAACATGAGATCTGGTGTACTCATGGTAAAAAGGACGTCCACATTAGCAAACTAGGTTACGAAAATATCGAGGTCAGCATGAATGCATGCTACAGAACATTCCACTTAGGTAGGGTTCGTAATTCATATAGTTCAGCTTATAAAGTACCACATCTGCTATTTCTACAGAATTTCTACTTGAACAACATTATTATCACTTGTTACAATCTTTTAGCTTATAAGATGCAGCTTAACTTAAACTAAACTATAACCTTTATCAACCAACATGAGATCTCGTGTATTCATGGTAAAAAGGACGTCCATATTAGCAAACTAGGTTACGAAAATATCGAGGTCAGCATGAATGCATGCCACAGAACATTCCACTTAGGTAGGGTTCTTGCTTCCTCGTTGAAGTAAAACAAACTTAAAACTTAGAACTCAGAAATACCTCATCAGAAGATATGGGCATCCTAAGAGCACATCAAGAAAATTTTGCCTTGAAATATAAGACACATATTCTAACAGGTCAAGAGAACTTCCTTCAGAGATTGTCATCAAGCTATATTAGCCTATCAGGCAGACTCTCACACAACAAAATGCAACATAATTGGATACTACATATAAAGCAACCGATGTATCAACCAATAGAGAATGAAGGTCCCATCGTTTAGAAATTACGCATTACTTTGGATGAAGGGACGGGTTTTGAACAACTCTAAAAAAACCCTAGGTTAGGACGCATCAAGCACATCAACTGACATAAGTCAAGAACCTTAGAACATCAACAGACATTGCAGGTGATTGATGCCGCCTAGCCCCCCTTCCATACAATGATGGAAAACCTGGAGCGGAACAGGAGACAACTTCATGACATTCCATTTCACCCAGGGTTGTGCAACTTTGAAAGGAAACAAAAGAATCTGTAGCAGAAAAGGAAGAAACAAAAGAAAAGGAGATAGCATAAAAAAATACAGGAGGGTGTGTCGCCTGCAAATCTTAATTTAAGTATAATCATGATTCAAGCTACTTATATCATGACATACAGCTCTTATTACCCTAAGAAAAAACCACTCATTTGCTTGTATTAAATGGCAACAGCAGACGGTCTCCTCTAAACACTTGAAGAGCGACCGTTATAAAACTAAAAAACAACAAATTCAACTAACAGAACTCTCTCTGTTTGACATGCCATGATGGCCCTAAATATAAAAAGATGTCCTCCAAAGTCAAATGATACTTACTGAATTAGATTTCAATCATTTCAGGCATGGGAAAAAGTGAAGCCAGCAAACAAATGCTGTTTTGAAGAATAAGATTACAAACTCAATATCTTAATTAATTCATCATCAAAATTGTTTAAAAAGAAAAAGGAAAAAATGAACAATCAGGCTTACAACATTGTTAGACTGAGATGACAACTAACAGTACGTAAATCTGATTAATCAGCCAGCAAGATGAATTTTCTAAAACTTATCCACCTGAAAAACAAGATGATGTCCCAAGCCTCCATATTTAATTGCTTTCAACATACAGTCCTTTGTTTGCTTCTCACAAGTATATGAATGGCTGATTTCACGTAGAGACTTAATGATTATCAAGTGTATTGAGTTAGCAATAAAAGTGAAAATTTTCTCTTTCAAGGATTTCTGTTAATCATAGTAGAGTGTCCTCATCTCCCAATTCAAATGTTTACAATATTATATAGTTATAATTTAACTGCAAATAAGATATATGAATGGATATTCTTCTTGAGGACTTAATGATACCAAGCAAGTCATGTTAAGAAGGCATTAAAGTGTTTTGCTAGCAACAGGTTAAAGAATAGATTTTTCTCGGTCATAAGTGCCGATTTCAAGAAGAATTCCAACATTTTTTTTGTGAGCAGTCAAGGTTGAATTTCATTAAAAATCAAAATAAAGGATTCAAAAGGAACAAGAAAACAGGGATCTATCCAGGAGATAGAAAACCAAATAATCAAACAAAACAAGTTCCAACATGAAACCCAACAGAATAAAAAATAGATGAAAAACAGAGGGGAACAACAATACCTAAAAACTCCTCACAACGCAAACAACACCTCCAACCACACGGCAATCACTGCATCTGTCATCACCATCACATCACCAATTACCAAGACAAAAACCCTCTTCGTCCAATCAAGATGGTTCAACTCAGCTCTGCGAAAGATTCTATTATTTCTTTCAAGCCATTGAAGCCACCAAATTGCATGAGGGAGCATAAATTATACCATTCGCTTCATCCCTTCAAATCTCCCCTTGGATTTCCACAATTCCCACAAACCTTTGATATTATCAATACCATCAAAATGCAAATTGAAAAGAGTGGACCACCATGCACACACCACATAAAACAGGGGAATATGAGACCCACCAATTAATTGTTTCTTAGGATTAACCCAACACTTCATATTGGGAAAAAAAACCAAGGTACAAGCACACACCACCCCTACACAACAAAGAAACAAACAGCAAAAAGAAAAAGAGGAGAAAAAAAAAACATAACCAGCACATAAATCAACAGAAAGGAGAAATGGCCCACAAACATACTCCTCATACCTACAAGGGCTACAGCTCATCACCAACCCCCTCCAGAGCTTAAAAATAACAGAACCAGCAACACCGCTGGAAACCATGCTCAGATCACAGGCCTGTTTGTAATAGAATCCCTCCAAATATTCCAGACCTACTGCTCTCCACCATACACTCACACGTTTGAATTTTTTTCATAATGCTTATTATCAGTTTTTCCTTATCTGGAAAAGCCTGTCTGTAATAGAATCCCTCAAAATATTCCAGACCTACTGCTCTCCACCATACACTCACACATTTGCATTTTTTTTATAATGCTTATTATCAGTTTTTCCGTATCTGGAAAAATCTTCATTCCTATCATCATCCACCAGACCACTGGTCGGATAAAATTATAAAAATTACAAAGAGACGTGCGATCCAATAACAAAATAGGAAAAGAATATAAAATCCCAGAAGTCAGACAAGGAATCTGCTATTAGGAAAAGCACTCTCCTGCTCGTCAGTTGATAGGCTCACAAAATCCTGGACTCCCTCAACAATATTATCCTTCTACTGAATACTTTCCCCGTTCCTCCCACTAAATGCTGAAATATAAGAAGCATGCTTTTGACTTCTTTTACCAGCCGCAATTGACTTCAAGAAGGCCAGGATGACCTTTTGTTACCCGTTGTAGTTGACTCAGCTTAAAGAAGGCTAAGATGGATGAAACATCCAATGCATTCATGAACTCCCCATTTAAATTTCTCCAAACACTGTGATCGACAAATGAAACCAGAAGAGTATTCATCCTCTATCCTCCTTTTTGCCTCTACGCTTTGTAATGATTCAAGATTTACCAGGTCAAGTCTGACATTTTTACAGATTATTTGACACCAAATGCCTTTTGCAGACAATTATCTGCCCGCTTCTTCTTTGTGAACATCCTTTATTACATCATTATTCAACAAAAAGGAATTGTAGAGCTTACTAGAGTCATCTGTATAATGTGACGATCTTATCGACCAGCACCCAAGAAAAAGACTTAAGCTGTGAAGCATGTCCAGGACAGCATAGTATTCCTCCTTTAACTTCTGCAGGATTGATAGCCACCAATAGACCCTTTAACAAACTTTCCCTTTTCAAAGTTTATCCAGTCATCAACTGGTCTGAAGAGTCTCGAAAATCCCAATCTGTTTCCAGTAGTTCAATCGTCTTCCTCAATTTGATCCTGTGTCCACTCTCAATCCAATATCCAGTTTCTAAGGGAAAAGAGCTAGAATCAGTCCTCAACAACCCTTGCCAACAGGAGCACATTATCGCCACATTACATGCTTCAATTTTCACACATCCACATTTGCATAGTAATGATACTGATTATAACATGCTCTCATTAGTTCTTCCATGTCAAAGAGCTAAAATCATTCAGAAGACATCAAAGACCCCAAAGTTCCATCCTTTCTCCTAAGAGGGTATTTGTTCCATGGAAAGGGAGGGGAAGGAAGTTGCGAAGTCAAAGGAAAAATAATTTCCTAAAGATATAGTTTCGCATTGACACCTTGACAGATATAAGCACATAAAAGAAGGAAATAAAATTTCCTCTCAATTCCACCTCCATGGGTTAAAATATTTGAACCTCTTAAGCCATGTGATGGAAACAGAGAGAAAATGGTTTTTGTTTAGACGATGCACAGACCATGATTTGGAGGGAGTTTCTTGGCCAAAGCAGAGTAGCTTCTTTCCCTCATCTCCGAATGCACAAATATTCCTAAAATCAAGCCTCCTCCATTTTCATTAACAGACTGCCATTCCCTTTCTGATTTTAATTTCCACACCAACAAAAATTTCTTGAAATCTCCTCAATCCTCTAAAAATTTCACTTTTTCCCCTTTTGCTAAACCCTTAAAAAAACTACAGCATCTTAAGTAGGACCTTCGCAGCCTCCTCAAATTCAACAATTTCCCTTTCTAAGCCAAGGACATCATAAATCTTTCTACTAGAGGTTATTGAAACCTACATTTTTAGGCATTCATTGAGTTGCCATTAAGTAATAGTATCTCTTTCTGAGGCATACATCATCAATTCATGCTTGGCAAGTTAAAATTTAAGACGAAAATTCTATTTGCATTCCCCAGACAATAACCATGTTGAAAAAACTTAGTAGTAATCTCTGTACTTCTATTGATGTAGATAGGATTGCAGAGTCACATTTAAGCAACCATTGCCGAAAGGCCATTGAAGAAAGAAGCTTGACGACCACAGGATATCAACGATGAAATTAAGCAGGTAATTTTACATTTTCCATTACAACAGAAAAGTGTTGTAGAAACTGAAGCTGAAACAAATGATACAAATTCATTCAAGCACTATATGAAAGGAGAATCGGGGGAAAAGAAAAGGAATTCTCTTACATGCTCTATGTATGCTACACACAACACGCTGAAATTTGTTAAAGATTCAACTTAGCACACATCAAAATACTTCTTCTAGGAAATAGTATTGAACATCCAATGCTTCACTTGAAACACGATCATCAAAAAGATAGAAGAAACTACATAAACACTTATAAGATATTCTACTGACCAGTCATTTTGAGACCAAAAACACCTCTGGCTTCCTTGGCTTGCTCGGTGTGTTTGGGTTTGAGCTTGAATTTGCCGCCAAAGTGGCAGCCTTACTAGAAGCCCTCGCACTCTTATCAAGTTGAATCAAACTACGGGATGCCAAAATTGCCTGAGGGACTAGATCATGCGAAGCCCGTGCATAGATAGACCGCACCGCAGCCGACCCTGCATCCCTCACATCCGAAGTGTTCAAAGGGCCCAAAAGGCAATGCCCAAGTATCTTCAGCATTGGCTGCAGAAGCTCCCAGGGGAGTGGAACTCTGGTCCCTCTGTTAGATGGAATAGTCTCCATCCCCACCTGAGCCACCTCTCCATTACACACTTCCTGTTGCCTTGCAATACTCTCCCCAATCGTCAACCTCCCCATCTCCTCACTATGATCCCCATCCCCACCCTCCGAGACCGCCCTGATCTCGGAACACGCAGACGAAGCGTTAAAGACCGCATCTTGATCGAGCTCGTATCTGCAAGAGCAATCCTGCCCCGCCCACGCCGCGACGAACTCGCAGAAATCTACCTTAGACCGACTCGGCATCAAAGATATTTTTTTGTAATAGCAATCGAGCGCAACACCCACAATGCACGCCCTCTTGGTGGACTTTACTGCAATCTGCGGCTCAAGCGGCGGACAAATAACCCCCACCGCCGGCTGCGGCTGAACCACCGCCGGCCGACCTCCCGGATTCTGCCTCGGCATGTGGTAAAGCGACGGCTGAGAGAGGTCCGGAATCGAGATCAGCAACGGTTTTCCGGCACGCGCCTTCGTCTCGGCTGCGTACAACGACAAGAGAACAGCCTCGAAGCCAGCGAGAGAGGGAGACGAGCCGGAGATGACGCGAGAGAGGTAGAGCCCCGAGAGGAGGGGGAGGAAGGAGAGGACGACGAGGCGGAGGTCGGGGTCAGAGGACTGGTAGGTCTCGTAGAGCCACTGGCAGAGGGGGTCGTCGCCGGAGCCAGAGATGGGGCGGGACAGGGCGAGGGAGACGGCGGAGTAGGCATCGGGGGAATCGAGGAGGGCGCGGGCGGGTCGGTCGGAGTCCGCGAGGGAGGAGATGGCGGGGGAGGGGGCGAGGAGGGAGGAGAGGGAGTGGATGCGGGAGCGGGCCTTGGAGATGGATTCCCACCAGGACTGCATCGGGTCGGGGTTAGGGTTTGGGTTCGGGCGGAAGGAGGTGGAGGTGGAGGAGGACGAGGTCGGGGATGGCGGAGCTGCCGCGGCGGTGGAGATCGGCTGGATCTCCATCGGTTACGGTGGAGCCGTGAGGAGTGTGGGCGGTTGCGGTTGCGGTTGCTGCTGCAGCAGCTACTGGTGTTGGTGGTGTTGGTGGTGTTGCTGGCACGAACACCTCTTGCTCCTCACCTCATCCCATGGTTTAACAAAAGGGATAAAGGAGAGAATGCATTGTTATACAAGTTAATTAATTAATTGTTAGAAATTTCTTACATACATCTAACACATTAACATGCTTCACGTTAGGCACTGGTAGTTGGTGTTCTTCATGATTTTATTAAATTTTAATATTTAAAACTTGTGCAAGTGGTAAGAAAATCCTACCCAAAAGCGTAATGGTAAAATATGGTCACTTAGATTTTCCTTTGCAATAAAAGTCATCTCACTTATTTTATTGTCATTTAATCTTTTCGTATGGTAACTTATATTTTCCTTTGCAAGGTTATCTCACTTATTTTATTTTCATTTAATCTTTTTGTAAATATTCATTCTTCCTTTCTCGCAAAGATTCGCAAAATCCCTACCCATTTCATGTCCTCTCAGTCTCACGTAGACGACTACCTCTCTCTCATGCTATTGTCACTTCTCTATGTTGTCGTTTCCATGAGATCTTCCACGTCGTCGTTATTTTTCTAAGTCACAATCATCCCTCCACGCCCTTCTCCACAGGCCTTGAGAAGATAAAGCCCTCCAAGGTTCCAACTAAAAGGAAAAGAAAGACGTTGTCAAGACATTGGGAAGTAATTTATGAGAAATAAGATTTTTCTTTTATCAAAAATGATTTGTGTGAAATGAATGTGCATAAAACATGATCTAATTTATATGAGCATAACATAAGATATGATGTGATGTGCACATAAGATGATTAAATTTTATATAATATCAATGTGCATAACATAATACATGAATTAATTTATATGTGATATGATGATGATAACAAAAGACATAATTTAAGATAAATGAGATGTGATTGTTGTTTACATGTGACAAGATTTAAGTCAAATGAGACACGATTGTTGTTTACATGGGACATGATTTAAGTCAAATAAGATATGATTGTTGTTTACATGAAATATGATAAAAGTAAAATGAAATATGATTGCTGTTGTAGACATCCCAATTTTGAGCTCATTTGGCAGCAGACTCCTCTAGTTGATGCTCTGGTCGCAACCACCAAAACCCTAGTCTACGTAGGTCCCAATCAGACCCACACTAGCCCACATGACCCAATAAAACACTAAAACCCATTAAAATTCACTGAAAAGCAAATAAAACACTTAATCCAGCTAAAATCCACCTTAAATT
>JAMKQA010013985.1:0-12865 GCA_024699735.1 Posidonia australis
GTTCTTTATGGAGTAGATTAAATAACAAGAAGGAAAAATATATAAAATCAAGTACAAATAATGAATTAGATAATTATTTAGAATCCCCAATTGCTTTTAGTGATTTAGAAATAGATAACTTAGATATATTAAAGTGGTGATCTGCTACAGTTATTAGATTTCCTATAGTAGCAAAAATGGCAAAAGATTTACTAACGATTCCGACGTCAACTGTGGCGTCGGAATCTACATTTTCTGTAGGAAAAAGAGTATTAAATGATAAAAGATGTAGATTATCAGAAAAATTTATAGAAACCTCCGTCTACTTAAAAGATTGGTACGATACGATTGACCGTCTTAAGAGATTGAGCTTGAATTCTGAATCAGAAGAACACGATGATGCGACATCAACTTCAACAGGCAGAACAGACTCCACAATTGAATAAATATTAATGTAAAATTGTAAAAATCAAAATTGTAAAAAAAAATGATATAAATATCTTTTATATTTTTTTATATTAAAAAAATGATGTATTTAAAATAAAAATTTATTAATAAAAAAATAATTTTAAAAATAAAATTTAGACCCAATGGACCAACACGACCTGGCCCAGCCTGTCGGCCCAGCAACCCGACCAACCGACAGGCCATGGGCCTTACGGGGCCCATGACCTCCCAAAGGAGGCCCAGCCTGGCCCGACCCGGACCAGCCTGCAGGCCGGCCCGACCCAGTCTAGGTCCAATCGGACCTCTTGTTTTGCGAGCCAGGCTGGGTTGGATAGGCTCGATTTCCACCTCTAAATTTACCTTAGAGGTATATGCCATGTTTTCATCTTTCTGTTTTTTAGACTTCTTATCTTATCGCCGGCAGAACCAAACTAGAAAAATGAATATCTAATTTTTCATCAAGTACCACAATTGTTATGTTTCAAAAATAATAATTAAATAAATTCATAGTGATTCTCATTGAGTATTGTCATTTATGGAATTCAATAAGACATAAAACACTAAGCACCACCAGCAGTTTATGTCAACCAAAAAGAAGTTACAGACATACGATTTTTTTCCCCCTGGCAAGAATTTTCACATGATACCGCACGAACCAACAAATATATCATTTCTATTTTCTACTCATCTTCTCCCAAAATATGTAGGATGAGAAAGGCATTTCAAGAACAATACACCATTTATATCCTTTTGTTTGTGTTCTTTTAGATTCTATATAACAGGAATTACACCAGGGATACTAATGTTCTGAAATCCACATGGACATGAAGCCAGAAAGATAATCAAAGCTATGCTAGTTCAACAATTAGACCCATTTTTATCAGAAAACAGAATATTAACCACCATTAGGCAAAGAAAAACATGTACAGGCAGGTGCATTAACTGAGAAAAATTTGTCATGCAAAGCTCTCGGAAGCCCACTTGCTTCTTTTAACAGTGACATTGAATCTCAAATATTTCTCCAAAAATATCAATCACTAGCATTATCCTTGCTCCGGCAATTAAGCTAGTTCTATGATTGAATGGACGAGATGCATACTTTAAATCCATAAAAATTGCTCATTAAACAATGGACACTTCATGAAATTTGAAACCAGAGAAATTGCTTTAGATCATAGTACATCCATAAGATTTTGGCCAAACTCAAGAAACACATAAAAGCTGGGAAATTTGATGCTTCCATATGCTTGAGAATAATTTTCTAATCTCAGTTTTGGTTGATGTTTTATGTGTTAAATATGGAGGTAGCAAAGAGGATGTCGCCTGTAAGGTTGAAGCATGATGAATGATATAGAAAAATGCTTTTGAGATTTAAGTAATAAAAGGGGTACAGATCAAAGTAAAGGGAAAATTTTAGAGGACATCTTTTGGACTATTTGTGCTTTCTGGTATGAATGTCTGGCCAAATAAGAAAGATCATGTTCAAAAAGTAGGTGTAGTGGAAATAAGGATGTTGAGATGGATGAGTGAAAAATACTTTACGAGATAAATTGGTGGCACCATTTGAGACTCTGCATAATACCCAAAATTGGTGGAAGCCTTGTGCACGCTTCTTATGAACCTGATAATTGCACTGAAAAAGGATATGATACACTACCTACATAGACAATGTCGGTGCTTAGGGGAAAAAAGTCATCTGATAAATACATTAATATAATCAAAGACAACTATGATACAATAAGCCAAAGATACGATAGTCTTACTGTCTTAGAAAGGCCAAAGAAGAGAAGAACGAATATCTCCATTGATTATTAGATTTGCATCAATGGTCAAGTGAAGATGTGAAACATGATGAATTAAGCATTTTATTTAAATCAAAAACTTGTTCTGCATAGTGGAATTTGAAAATGTAAAATGGTAAAAAAGGATCTAAACAAGCACAAGTTAACAAATGAAGTAGTGATGCATAAGCATGTCAATATATGTCGCCAAAATTTCACCGACACGTGTCTTATTTTTAATTTACCGACACGATTTCGATACAATATCGAAATGATAGTTTTCTAAAGAAATATGGATTTTTTTTTGCTGTGTTTCCACTAATACGATACTAACATTTAGCGGACACGAATCTATTTTTCAACTTGTTGAAGTCCAACACAAAACTGACATTTAGAACCTTGTGCATAAGTAACGATGGAAGTAGTGATTATTAGATTTTAATCATGATAAATGATTAAAAAGAATTAACAATGAAGTTATGTCATGGGCTATCTACAAAAGATGTTGTATCTGTAATGAGATGTTACTTGAAGAACAAAACTACATTTTAGCTTGTGTTGACTTGGTATGTGTCATTGGTTGTCATAGTGAGAGTAATACAGATTCAATAAGAATAAGAATATAAGAATGATACTTTCCTAGAGTCAATGACAAGGCGAGTATATTTCTTCACATCAACAATGTGGCAAGACAAATGCTGCTAGACTACTCTGGTTACCATCCAGATGAATATGACTATCACAACAAGTTTGTAATTTCTTAAACAAATAATAGACACCAAGAGTAGCTAAAATGCATGAATATCAAGAGCTGTTCAACTTTCATTTCACTATAAAAATGCAATAAAAGAAACAAGGATCCAACAAAGATGATGGAATATCATGTAAATGAATATGCATACAACACATAATACAAACCAACATGGTGGGAGTGGGACTAAAGAACTTCCCAAAATTGAATTACAACAGACATAAGATTGCAGAGTAAAGTAACAATGACGAAGAAATTTAAAATATACCAATCAATGCAATCATTGAGAGACAAAATAACCTAGTTAACCCACTTCCTTTAGCTTCTTTATCAAAGCATCCAATGACCTTTTCTTCGGGTGCTGCCTCGCCGCCCTTGAACCAAATCTCCCAAATATTTGATCTGAGGAATCCTTGAACTTCTCTGAAATTGCAACCACCTTCTTGTGATCGAGCTTGTTATAATTCTTCTCACGGATCACTGGGTTCATAAAATTGTCTGGATTGTTGCTCATAAGCAAATTGAGCAGCTGCCTGGCTTCTATCAAGGCCAGCTTGAACTCATTTGGACCTGACTCCTCAGCAATACCAAGTAGTTGTGCTTGGCTATCAGCAAAAGACTCAAACAATTTCAAGTCAGTATCTATTCCTATGACAGCATTCTCGTTGAACTTTTTAACAGAATCCATAAGAAAAACACCCACAATCTTCTCAGTTATGTGAGAAAATACACCAAGCAATACCCTCCTGTGGACTTGACGAGGCAATATCTGTTGTGCTGTAGACATTATGGTCTCAAGATATATAATCACTTCATTTGAATATTCATTCCCATTCTGAGGAGGCTCGTCGGTCATCCAATTCACATTCTCAGTTATAAGCATGAACTCGTCGATCTTATATCTAAGAAACCCAATAAGCTTGGCTTCTGCAGCATCACGTGCCCTTTTCAAAGGAAACTCCCTCCGGCTCCTCTCCACCATCCTCAACGGGATCCCAGAAAGCTGAGCTGCATGACAAAAGAAGAACTCACAGGCTCGCTCAAACACAACCATATTAGCAGCAGCTTGCATCGCTTGGGGAACACCTTGGAGCGATGATTCTACCAACATCAGCAAAGTCCCATCCAATACGTCACTCAGAAGCCGATCCAAGTACTTCTTCACAACATCATAGAAGTCAAGCTGCCCACCATATGACATGAAGCTAACTGAGTCCTCAATGAAGGACCTCACAATGCGGCAGCACTCTGGGACTATCGAGGAGAACGGGGCAACATATGGAAATGCAGGTACAATATCAGACGTCTGGAGCTGGAAAGACAGCACATTCATGGAGTACTCGTATTCCTTCCTCATCATCACCTGCGCAAGATTGTCCGCAGTGAGGGCATCCGATATCTGCTTGCGACAATCAGCAAGCAGCAGATCATGGTACTTATCGCGATGCTTACTGAGAACATCAAGGAGCGACTCAACCGTGTAACCATACTTACGTAGAGCAACACCAAGCAAACTGACATAATCCTTGATGAGCAGAAGATGGCTAGCAATCTGCATCCGAGAGAACTGGTCCTCGAGCACCGACACCATCTTCGAAACAGCAGTATCCCAGAGGCTCTCCACCTCAAACTTCGAAATCAAGCCACCACCCGTGCGCAAGATCCGATCCTCAACAATGAAAAATCCCGCGATCTGTGCGAAAAAGGTCTGGTGGGACTCAAGAAACGGAGTCATGGAAGATACCTGGAAATCGGATGTGAGCTGGAGTTTCCTGTTCTCGAAATAGTACTGCTTAAACCGATCCTGAAGTCCAAGAGTTTGGTGTATATGATAAGCCCGGTACAACAGCGTAAGATCAAATCCCAGGATCCCATCACCAGCAGCACCACCGGACGAAGCCAGACCTCCAGCAGCAGTGATGTCATCAACATCCTCCTCACGAAGAGTATATGCCGAGGAGGAGTCCCCGGAGATGGAAGCAGATCGGCCGCTGTACCGACTCTGCTCCTCCGCCTGCCGCTGCTTGATCCGGAGCTCCTCCTCCCTCTGTCTTGCGGCCGACGCCCTACCTATAGCAACCTGTCCAAGATTCCGGCTCACGACACGGATTCGAACGAGCCAGTCGCCGAACTCACGGGAGATTCTTCGCTCTGCGTGGGATCGGATTGCCGGAATCGTGGACTCCAGCATCCGGCGGATGGCGGGGGAAGGCGCGGAGTCAAGAAACCCCCCGCGCTCGATCGCGTCGACGCAGCGGAGCGCCATGTAGAGATTGTCCCCGGAGAGATGCTCGTTGGCGCGGCGGCAGAGATCGAAGAGCTGGACGCAGAGGCGGGCGGAGGCGAGGGCGAGGGCCACGTTCCGGGACTGGTACTGTGCCTCCACGAAGGAGTCGAGGGAGGAGAGGAGGGGACCGGCAACGGACTGGAGGAGGGAGTTGGATTCGTGGAGGGATGACTTGAGGGAGTCGACGTCGGAGAGGAGGGAGCGGAGGTCGTCGACGGCGCCGATGAAATCCTGGTAGTGCGACTTGCAGACCTCCTCGATCTCCGCCTCCTTCGACCTCGAGAACTGTCGGAGGGACTGGAGGAGGGTCTCGGGCTTCCCCGACGCGAAGGCGCGGCGGACGAAGGGGGCCAGGTCCTCGCCGTTGTTGATGGCGGAGGAGACCATGTGGGAGTCCAGCTTGCTTCCGTCGGGGTCCACGCCGTTGGAGAGCGACGGATGATGCGGACGTGGGTGTGGATGCAGGTGCTCCACCGCCATCGGGCCGCCGACCTTCCGCCTCATCGCGGACGCGGCGAAGGAGGAGGGAGAGATGAAAGTACGGAAATAGGCTAGGAGTTGGGAGCGGAGGACTTGAAATTGACTTGAGTTGGAGTTCAAGAGAGGAGAGAGGACGAGAAGATAAGAGCAGAAGCAGGGTGGGTTGGGACGTGGGTGGGGCCCAGCACGGTACGACGCCAATTGACGTGGATGGCAGGCCGGTTCCCGTTACTACCTAAGCCAATATTGTTGCAGTCATCTTATTTTCTTAAAATAAATACACGAGAGAAAAAAATAACATGTATTTATTAGATATTTATAAATGTATAATACAATTTTTATTTAAATCAAATAACTATTAATATTTGATCTAAAGTCTTAAAATTTAACATATTTTGTTAATTTTTAACTATTAAATTTCAAATTAAAAATTTACAATGAATATAATTCAAATTAAGAAAAAACTTTAATATATAGTAGATTATCTTATAAATTAATTAATTATATAAATAGATTTTATTTTTAAAAACAAAAAAAAATCTACGGAATAAAAAAAGCCCTTATAATCACCAACCTTTTTTTTATTATAATATTTATAAGGATGTTGGCAGGAAGGCAACTTAACCAACCCAACTTGGATGACGAATGAATCCAAGGGACGAACAGCCTGTGGATTGGAAGATTAGCTGGTTAGGTCAACAAATAAAGTATGCACACTTCATTTTTCTTTTCTATAGGTTTTTTGAAGTAGAGAAAAAAGGATGCTAACTTCTATAGTGACGTCCAAAAATGAAAGCATTGGGAAGTCTACATTGAAAAGTCTAGGTTAGCTTCGGAAGGAAGTTCACATATGATACAACATAATATCAGATAGTTAGCTTATACTTAGTGCCAGTTTAGTTGGAGAAGGTTCAAATAGGTAGCTTTAATAGGAGAGGATTTAAACATAGGACGCAAACGGATTAGACACAATATAAATGTTATCATATTTGTATTTATTTTCAAAATGCAGAAGCACATACAAATATCATATAGATAGAAAAGTTGTATATCTATATCTTCAAAAAAGAAATATAAAATAGATAAAAGAAGATCGAATATCGATAAAGTCGGATATAAAAATGAATTTAACGATATACACAACACTTAATTAATTAAATCATCAATAAGTTTTTCAAATATTTATATATTTTAAGTTATTTAGTATATATGATACAAAAACAATATATATCAAAAATAAAAAAAATTAGACATAATGATAGTTGGACTTATTTTTTTCCAAAAGGAGATGAAATTTTGAATTCAAATATTGATATTCTACTTCTAAGGATGTATAATTAATTAATGATTAATAAAAAATCTATCACATTTTACAACATATTTTGTTAATTAAAGTTAGTAAAATCCTATAAATAACAAAGTAGAATACTTTTAAATTAGATAAATAATTTTTTAGAAGAGAAACATCAAGAAGTGAAAAACTTATAAATGACAAAGTTCATATTTACAAAGAAATATAATTGAGACGTTTGTCTTAAAAGTCAAAATACCTATTGAATAACATCATAACATGTCATAGAGTGTTGTAACATGAAAACTCAACATGCAGTCCAAGAGAAATAGAATAGGTCTAAGATTTGATTTTAAGTTTTTAATATTAAATATTTAATATATATCTATCTATATATATATATATATATATATAAAGAGAGAATCGATTATGGATCGTCCTCATTTGAGCATGTTAAGAACAATTTTTAAAATCATGTGTTATAAGTTTTAAAATCAAAATATAATCTATAGATCTTAATCTACATCATTTGGATTAGATACATATCAAAATCTACATCATTTAGAAACTCCTAATATACATATCTATTTATAAACAAATTCAACAGTTTAAAGCAAGAATCATTAAATCTTTAAGTTATAAGTGTTAAAACCAAAATGCAATCTATGGATCTTAATATACATTATCTAGATCAGGTACACACTAAAATCCAAATCATTTAGAAACTCATAACATATAGATTTATTCATATACAAATTCAATGGTTATCTATGAGCTATAACAAGCTACAATAAGTACATGTTAAATTTAGTACTTAGACATTTTAAAATCACTTGATTTTTTATATATAAGTATTTTAAATGGTTTCGATCTGTTTAGATTTTTAATTTAATGGTTAAATGTTGAATTATAAAATAGTTGTCTATGATCGAAACAACTCTAATGTCCGTAAATTGTCTATATCCATATCCACTCAAATTTAAAAAAGATATCTATATCTAGTCATAAATGGATATGATATGGATTTTTTACGGATATTCTATATCCATTTGTACCCCTATTGCAACAACTTTTAAATTCAATAAACTAAGAGCCCAAGAATCAATGAGAATGTCAATTGCTTACCTTATTGTTTCGGTGGTTTTTTATCAATCCTAGATGAATTTTTTTCTTGAAAAAGCTTAAGTCCTTGCAAATCATCTATAGGAGTTTAAACTTTAACTTACAACAATAGTCGGCACAAACACCGAGCCAAAGGAATAACATATAAATCCATTCATATCAAATTCAATAATTCTGTATAAACTATAACAAGTACATGTTAAATTTAATACTTAGGAATTTCAAAATCACTTGATTTTTTATATAGAAATATTTTAAATAGTTTTGATAAAATGTAGCAGTTTAGATTTTTAATTTAATGGTTAGATGTTAAGATATAAAAAGTTGTCTATATATATATATGCAGATATCCGTATCCGTTGAAAATTCAAAAGACATATCCGTATCCATATTCGTATCTGCTTAAATTCAAAAAACGATATCCGTATCCGTATCTGCTCCTAGGCAGATATCGATATCCGTATCTGCTCATAAACGGATACAGATACGGATATACCGTATCTATTTGCACCCCTAATCTAGACAGACACCCCTTAAATTCTCACACCTTGAGCTTTATTTCCTTGCCAAATATAAAAAATGGACTCTAGTACAAATGATATCTTCATACCAAGCGAGATGGTGGACTTGTTTCAATCCATTCCAATCCACTCGCTTACCCTTCTGTCTAATTTTAGTAGCATTATTAACTCAGTTCTTCTTGCTGAGAATGTTTCAATCCTTTGGATGCCTTCTCAATCCTATGAATTCACTCTTAATAGTTATTATAAGATACTCAATAATGGTGGGTTAAGATCAACATTTCAAAAAAAATATTTGAAAGTGTGTTATTCCTCCAAAGGTTAAAATTTTTGCTTGGCTTGCAATTAAAGATAGAATCCGAACACGTGAAAATTTGGCAAAAAAAAGGATAGTTAGGCTAACTACACTGTGAAATTTGTGGGTCCAATATAGAATCAGTAATTAACATTTTTTGCCCACTACTCTGTTTCCATACTTATTTGGAATTTCTTTTTACACGATGCTACTATTCATTTAACTAGTATAAGTTTACTTCAAATTTTTACTTTAAAATAATACTTCATACTTCCAATTAACAATAAGAATTGGAACACCTTTATTCTAGGGTCCTTGTGGAGTTTCTAGTTGTATAGTATTGAGATTATTTTCTATAATAATAGAAGAGATATTTCCTCAATATTTTATAAGATTATGTTACTAACCATTTTTTGGTTAGAAAATTTGCCTCCTGGGTAGGAAACTGCAGTTGCTTCTACCTCTACTAAGCTTACAGCTTTGCAGCAAGGTTGGGTTATTGTACATCAAGCACAAAGGATTATCACTCCATCATCTGCTAATCCTGGAACCTCCTTGGACATCGACTTAGTCCCCAAACCTCTTGAAGAATGGGGACGTTGGAAGGAGGCTGGTGTTGCCAAATATCTTCAAAACAAAGTAGATGGTTTATTTTATTAAGAATGCAATTAGTATTGGTCCTCTTACTATTTATCATAAATTGTGATTGTCCTTTTAATTTAATCTATTGTAATATGGTATATTCCTTGCCTACTGTTATATGCTTTATCAGGCTTTTGTCTTCCTTTATGACTTTGAACATTATACTATTAACATGGTGGTGGTTATTATAGCCAAGTTTTATTTAATATAGTATTTACCATTAGCTTAAAAAAAAAAAGGTAGGCTACAACCTATAATATTTGAGTGAAGTGATTATATCTCGTAGAAAGAATTTGTTGAAAAAAGAATTTTCTGAGACTAATTGAATCAATAAGCCTTTTTCTTTAAAGAAAGCGCTTTGAGTACTGTGTCTTCTCTTAATTGTGTTTTATCTTATTCTTTTCTTATTCTTATCATTCAATTTTTAACAAAAAAAACTTTTACCGTAAAATTATTCTAACCCTTATCTATATCAAACAAGATAAATTGGAATGGAATGCATATCCTTCTTGTTTACGGGCCTACTTTTACTATTACCTTGAGTAACTCCTTTATGCATGGCCACTAAACATCACAAGAAGTTTGCCAAAGATTCATGGTGAGGCCAACCAATCCTTAATATATATCTTTGAGTTGAAAAGGGAGAATACAAATGAGTGTTGGGGTATGTGGAGGTCGATTATGGTGAGGCCAACCAATTCTAAGTGGAAAGAATTTGTTGAGGAAAGAATTTTCAAAGACTAATTGAATCAATAAGACCCTTTTTTTTTTTTCAAAGAAAGCACTTTGAGTAGTGTGTCTTCTCTTAATTGCGTTTTATCTTATTCTTTTCTTATTCTTATGATTCCACTTTTTAACAAAAAAGACTTTTACTGTAAAATTATTCTAACTCTTATCTATATCAAACGAGACAAATTGGAATGGAAAACGGATACATATCCTTCTTCTTTACAGGCCTACTTTTATGATTACCTTTTTTTTTTGGAAGCGGTCATTATATTAATAAGAAGTCTTGGTTATGGAGCCATCACTAAGAACAATATAAAGTCTTCACAAGAATAAAACAACAAGTCGTAGGATCCAAAGGATCCTCAGTATCAAAAAAGACAAGGCCTCAATGTTACAAAGAAGGCCTAAATAGATCAAAATTAGCTAGGTTACAGTCATACTCTCAAAGAAAGCAAAGGCAATGACTGCAAATAAGAGATCATTTGGAGTGATCTGCCATGTGATCTGGCAAAGGAGGCGTAGTTTCAGCATGAGTATTAGTTGTAGAGATGGGAGGAGCTGATAGAGAGTGAGTTGAAGCTCCCAAATTGGTATGATTGATACTCCAAGAGTTTTACATTTCTCAAATAGCTTGAATGGTAGCCTCCCTATCAAAACCTGTACCCAAATTTACTGTCCAGGAATACATAAAAGAGATAATCTTAAATATAATCTAATAACTTGTATTAGAAGAATTGCAGAAAGTTCTATTATTTCTCTCTTTCCAAATGCTCCAAAGTATTGCCGGAATGAGCACACTCTAAGCAGAATCAGGTAAAGAAAACCTACAGTGTGGCTTATATAGGTAAAAATCTGTAACATGATGGTATACTAGATATAGAGGGCCGGAGATAAAAAAATTCGATATGGCAGTTGCAAAAGAACAATGAAGAAACAAGTGTGACACAGTTTCACCATAACTTCTGCACATTATACAGAGGTTCTGCCCATTCCAGCCTTTATGGCTCAAATTATCTTTAGTAAGAATCTTATTAGATATAATTAACCATGTAAATAATTTGACTTTTAAAGGTATCCAAGCCTTCCAGATGGGCTTGTACAAGTGGAACCTCAGTCCACCATCATTTATTACAGTATAACAAGCCTTAACAGAGAAAGGAAGATTCGAGCTGTACTGCCAAAGAATTGTATCTCTATCCAAATTAAGCTGAACCCCAGATAAAAGCCCTGCCAATTGATCAACCTGTGTCTGCAGGACAGAAAGGGTATTTTGTTGCCCCAGGTTGTCAAAACCATTGAACAAACTATTTAGATTATTCTCAAAAAGCTGCAGCACCCTTTTAACTGAGGATTTTTTAAACATTGTTATGTTATATAAATCCGGAAAAGAGTACTTTAAAGGGGTACCAGTAATCCAGTTATTCTCCCAGAAGAGGGTATTTTCACCATCGCCAACTTTCATTAAACTACAGTTGTTAAGGATATCAAAAATCTTTTTAAAATCTTGCTAGATTGGAGAGCAATTTCTAAGTGAGGAGTTAAGTAGAGCCCCTAACCCTAGTCTAGAGCAGTATCTGACTCTAAATAAACTTGACCATTTCAAATTAGGTGAACAATTCTAGAATTTCCAGAGAAGCTTACATTTAAGAGCTACACTGAAGGTCCTAAGGTTAATTATACTCCAGCCCTTTTGCTCTTTGGATTTACATAGGAAGTCCTACTTTACCAAATGATAACACTTTTTGTTAGGGGAGGACTGCCAGAGAAACCTTGCTCTGAGTCTATTATTCTCTTTCTCCACCCTATTAGGTAAATGCAAGACTGAAAGATAGTAAGTAGGGATAGCTGATAGAACACTATTTACTAATGTTAATCTGCCACCTAAGGAAAGGAGATTGGCCTTCCATGATGATAACTTACTGGAAATCATTTCAATGACAGGTGTCCAGTCATTATAGGAGGCCTTCCTATAATGTAGTGGGAGGCCTAAATAAATAATTGGCAAAGAACCAGTCAGGCATCCAAGGATTTTACAACCCTGGTCCACTAATTCCACAGGAACACCCACTCCAGTTAAAGAAGATTTCTGAAAGTTGATTTTAAGATCTGAACAGGCCTAAAAGCAATAAAGTATGTGCTTAATGTTAATCAAATTGTTAAGTTTAGCAGAAAGAAAAAGGATTGTATCATCTACGTATTGTATGTTAACCACATGAGGACCCTCATTAGGTAGATGTATTCCTGAGATGATGTGGTTGCTAGTTACTAAAGCTATCATCCTATTGAGAATGTGGGCCACCACAATGAATAAAAGAGGGGACAATGGATCTCCTTGCCTAAGTCCATTGGATGCCCCAAAGAAACCAATAGTGTTGAAAAAATCTATAAATATATTTTGATGATAACAAATGAAATGTGATTAAATGTTAATAATCACTTAAGAAAATATGAAAAGCATTTACAAAAGCATAATACTCATTTATGTATGTAATTGGACTCATATGCAAAGATAGAAGCTTTTTGTAGCTTATATCCAAATC
>JAMKQA010014009.1:0-10296 GCA_024699735.1 Posidonia australis
GCACTGGGAGACCAGTGAGCAAATGAGGCAGAAAGAGAATGGAGGGAAGATCCAAATCTATTGAGGATATCATTTTTATCTTTAATGGACGGAAATTTTAGTAGAAATTTCCCCTGTGAGAAATCAATGATTTCGATTTTAATCTGGGGGGGGGCAGCTAGTGAGAATATGTTGAGATAATACCTCCAAAGTAAGACGGGAGGAAAGGTCTGTGACGATGGCACAGCAGGAGTAATAAATGGAAAGATCACAGGAAGCATTTGTAGGGTATATGGTAATCGGGTTCTGAGGTGACAGCCCAGCCATGGAAGATGTAATACAATGCTCCTGGAAGAAATCACAAATAGCTACTGAATGAGAATGAGATTTACATCTGTAGCAAGTCCCTGAGAATCTACAGTTGCTTTTTGTGTGTCCACGCAGTCCACACAAGAAGCACCGATTATTAATCCTACAAAAACGTGCCAGAGAAGAGTCAGGGTTTTTCTTCTTCTCCACCCGAGTCCACCCCGGAGAATCGAGGATACAGTCTAGGGTATCGCCAGAGGAAGAAGGGGAAAGAGAGGGATTCAAAACAGCAAAACGCGATCCACCTTCCCCAAAGTCAGAAAGAAAATCACCTCTGACAGGCGAGGTATCTGCCACAGAGTCTAATGTCAGAAATTTCGGCGACATGTCAGATATATAAGGAGTATTTTCGTTCCCAGGCAGAGACCCTCTCTCTGCATTAAAACCCGACTAGACGTGAAGAGGGGAAAGTGCTGTCAAGACAGGCATTTCGTCTGCCAGGCACGAATCCCCAGGACCCACCAACTCAGCGGGAAGAGGAGGGAAATTAAAAGGAGAAAAATCGCTCCCTGAAATTACAGAATGGCCCTCAGCCAATTCTCTGTGAGAATTTAAAAAATCACTAATATCAGGAGGGCAAAACTGGGAATATCCCCACACAGAAAAAGAGGTGTCTGCAGAGCCTGACGTGCCTGCCACGATGGCAGGCGCCTCCCTCCTCCGACCCACCGGAAGTTGCAGAGGCCTCGCCGGAGCGGCAAGAAAGATAGGGTCCAAACTCACTATATGCCGGGGAGACGAATAGGATCCCAGATCGCAAAGGGAAAAAAACTCCCCAGCCGAACAAAAAACCACTGGTAAACTAAACTCATCGTAAAAATCACAACGAGTAAAAGCAAAACATCGCATGATCTCCGATCCATAATCCAAAATAACAGTAAAGTCAAGAAAACACGATGCCAAACAGAGAGAGCAACCCAGAGAAATGGATCTGCAAATAAAACTAGCATCCACAACAATAGACCCATTCCGAGCTCCAGGAAAGCTCAGTCCAGGGGCAAAACCACAAAATATGACCGATATTCCAGATCTAGAAAATCTAGGGTTATCGGAAAGGGTTCGTCTCCGGGAGGAATCAGAGGGGGCATGACCCTCCAACGCCGATCCACAGAGAGGAACAGGAGCCTTCCTCTTCCGATTGCCCCTAAATGGGCAGATCAGAGAGGGAGGAGGGTTAGGGGTTACCATCCGAGAAGGCGTCACCTTAGATCCAGCCCAAACTTCCCAATCTCGCCCCGGCACCGCCTTCCGAGAGCGAAGGAAGTAGGACTCCCGGCGCCCCTGAGGCATCCCACATGCCGCCATCAGGAGGGGCATAAGAACAGAGTGGAAGGGATCGAGGGGCAAACTCAGATGATCTCAGAGAGCTTTGATGATTTTCGCAGATATTCGCCAGAGTAAGCTACAGTATTTTTTCGCCAGAGCTTCTTTTACTTGTTATGTCTAAATCTCTACTTATTGTTAATTGGGTCTTATTTAAATTGGTAAACTTTAAGGCCGTAGGATCTCCAAAACGGTGATTAATCCTACATTCAATTCAGACACAAATCAGCACACATAACAAGAACTTGCCTCTCCTGTTACTGTCAATTGGTTTATGTGCTTCATTAGCTGATTCTTAGATTGGTAGAGAGAGAGAGAGATTAGGGGAAAGGAATTGAATTTACCAACTGGAGTTTGTTGTTGCATGGTGGGGATGTGGGAGTGGAAGCGTCCCGACAAGAAATGCCATCTGCCGCTGTGGCGATTGGAAGAGGAGGACAAATCGCCATGAATAAAAAAAGATGAAGAAGAATTCCAAGTTTTATTTTTCAACTTATTTTTTTTGATATTTACAAGAAATATAGTAATATATCATAAAATCACCACTAAGCCAAGTACAATTTTTATTGATGTACTACAATAGAAGAAATCAAAATTTTGTTGCTAGAATCTTGATTGTAACTGCCTTCGATTTTTCAACATTATCTGAAATTTGATCGTATCAAGGGTAGGGACTCTCAACTCTCACACCCTGCGGTACTCGCCAGAATGTAACCATGAAGAGAGCTTGACTAAGCTCAGACACAGATGCACTCATGATCCAGTTAAATTAAGACGAGTTACAAGGAACAGAAGGTTGCTTGATTCAATTTCCCGCCATCTCCACATCACAAAATCGAGTTAAATACTTAAATTATCCAAAAAACTTGATCAGCAGTCGGTATTTGGTCGTTCATTTAAAATTTTGGATTACCTCCCCACTTACTTTCTGCAGCGGGAACGGAGGAGAGAGTGAAAGTTCAATACTTATTTTTGACCTGTCACCTTCACATTGAAAGAAAATTCTAAAAACGCCGCTTGGGCATAGTTTCAGTTACAATATCAGATAAATTGACCAAAATATTCTTAAAAGGTATTTCTAAATCACCTCATTTATCTCAAACATGATGATTTTCTGAGAAGGGTTGACTTGGCATTTATGGAATAAGCAGAAGTCATGAATTCATCGTCAATAAACAGTTTACTAACTACAGACGATGATAAAATTTCCTCCAATCCGAAAGGAACATGCTCGTGACCAAAATCCTGTACCAATTTTAAAGGCAAAATGCAAACAATCACCAGCAAAGATCCACTGCTTTACTAGGGAACAAGTGAGAAGAAGTGATCAGCATGGCAACACCTCACAACGCATAAAAAGCAGTCTCACGTGGCAAAGGACGACCACCTTACAAATACAACATGTACAATTGAAGTCAAACTGACGCGAGTAGCCAAAACATTACTAAAGAAGACTTGGCAATCAACAGCCAAGTTACAAACGCCAATGCTATAGAGATCTCGAACCTGCTGCAATTGATATATGATACAGTTTTGCAGAAATTGACGTCCCGTGCAAAAAGAACTGCAACACCTGCAGAAGAACATGCTGCTGCTAGTGATAAAGTAGCCGTAACCTGAAATGCAGAAGTACGTTTTTCTGTGAATCTTACCATCTACAATGTACATCTTACCATGATGAAAACATCGTAAAGGAGAAGATAAATATGGTGATATGTAGATGACAGCCATAAAATGGGAGGCTAGATTTCCGCAAATCATTTATACATGCTACAGCTACGCAATGCCCTCCTCAAAATCATTTATTTCTCAGATAAAAGATGATATGTCAGCGTTGGAACCTTTTATTACCCTCCATAGGACAAGAGCATAATATTCAAAAGAAACACCCATGGCAACTGCATACGTGAATATGGATATGAAAAACAAAGATAGAAGATCAAACACTTGGAATAATTTGAAGACAAGATATCTTGTTGAAAAGTGATTTTCACAAAGCAGGATTTATAGGCTACTCTCAAGAGGTCAATTCCTAGAATATCAATATTTAGAACGAAAAAATAGGGCAAAAAAGGGTTCCAAGATGAAAATGAAAGCATTCTTAATTGTCACAAGACATGAAAATAAGAATATAGTTGAAACCAACATGAATTGGGCAAGGGCACAAGCAATATTCTAAACTTCAGTATTCCGTTACATTTGTTACTTTCTTAAACTAGCATTTCCGCTACTGCTAAGCACACCCTGCTATTATGCAAAATAAGATGGTAAGGCCGTGAAACAGTGAGGCAAAGACCAATACTGTGGAAGCACAGAATCAAATTTCAGATAAAGAATTCATCTAGGTTTCTAAGAGATGGAACATCAGAATTCAGTGTAACTCCATTCATCACGGTAGACTGATATCCATAAATGTTATCTTAACATACTAGTAGAATAACAAAAGCCTATAAAACTTTCAAGCTGAATGATAGTTGTCCTTGATTGCTCTAGCAACTAAAATATGCAATTTGCATATGATCTAACTTGTATTGATTGTAAGGTCCAAACAAGAAATGAAGTTCCATATCAAAGACGATATAAATAGGCACAGCCTTCATAAAGTATAAGCATAGGCAAGGCATTCACCAGATTGATACCACAAAACATGAGAGAACATCTCAAACAAAGTTCAGGTAGAACATAAAAATCCAACTCTTAGGTTAAGGTGTAAATAATATATAAGGAAATAGTCGTATAATGTTGAAACTTCGGTTGAACGACTCCCTAGAATTTAAGGTCCGAGAAAACCTAACGTAACAGTCATATTGTTGCCTAAAATATGTTCTTACATGAAGTTTTGGAACCACATTATTTGTTAGGTAAGTTTGAAAGTAAATAGTTACACGCTGATTTTCATAGTTATAAATACTTAAATAACAAAAGGAAGGAAGATAAATAACACATGCAAAAACCATAGGAAAATTTCCTATTGCAAGCAACAGCCTACACATGATTAGTTTTTGCAGATTACTTCTTCAATTGGGCATTTCTCCCTCAAGTGAAAGGTGGTACATACACCTCAACAAGAAATTAAGATGTTCACAGAACTGGCAACCTGCCTGAGTATGTACTGAGGTGCTGAGGCAAGTAATCATCTAAGGTGCCTAGGCCCAAGGCACAATGCCTTGATATACCAGCTTAGAAGGAGACAAAAGTGAACATGGTTATATCATAAACTATGCATCAATGAATGGGTGACAAATGAGAACCGGGTGGAGGCTATGTGAGGGTTGCTGATTCAGCAGAGGTATTTGCGACCATATACTTTATTAGGAAGGGGCTTTTATTTTATTTCCCATCTGTTACAGTAATGTCTCTTTAGCTATTATGACTTTGGTCTTTCCTTGATGTAACTTCTATTTTCAATATACCCTAGAGTACTTTTTCAAGTTATTCTTTTCATTTAATTTAGTCTAAAGATTCTTCCAAAATACAAAAATGGTAAACCCAGTGCATGAGGCTCCCACCTATGTGAGAACTAAAGGGGGTCCAGAATATAATTTTCCTCCAAAATTTCACCAAGAAAAATGAGAAAATGGCTCTTATAATAAATAGCCCTATTATACACCATAATGTCTCTCAATTCTATGTTCTATCAGATGATGGTGGGAGCATTGACCCAACAGCCAATGAAAAACACTATTAGATGTATGCTTTACCTCAGACACAGGCAAAATATGTTTTTTTTTTTTGAAATCAGTAGATACATGTTTTTCCTCCCTGCAGTCTATAAAAATCAAACTAGGGAGAGAGGTATAAATTCTACTCCTCCTAGCCAACTGTACCATGACAGATGGTTCAAGATGTTGCTGGCCAACTTTTGCAACAACTACCATGTATCAAGACAATTTTTGCTGGTGGCAAGTAAGACTAATAAATTGCACGTGCATTACCTTCCTAGAAGAAATAACCATTTGTCTATTCCAATTAGACGCAACTAAACCTGTCAATTGGGTCGTATCATGTACTTATTGTGCTAGACTAATCGTGTTACTGTCTATCATTTTTTCACCAACATTTCTTGTATTTTGAAAAAAATACATTTGATTATCAATAATACAATAATTTTAAACATGTATAAAATATATTTATATTCAATTTGGTAATAATATTCTTACTAATCCATTATCAATGTTAAACGTGTACGTACTGGATTCAATCGGTTCCAATCGTATTGAATTAGGTAGTAATCGTGTCCAATCGTGTCAAAATAAAATTATGTTCATTAATCATGAATTACATAAATATTTTAAAATAACTAAAAAAAATTATTACTAAATTTTATCATGTTGTATCATTTCGTTGATCATGTAAAGAATTGACAGGTCTAAATGCAACCTAGATTGTACTTTAAGTTTCACAATATTTTATCACTTGGCCACTCCTATAAAAGAGCTCCATGGGCTCCACTTCATTGTTTCCTAGTCATTTATAAGTTTTATAAGATTAACGCCCTCTCTTCATTCACTCTGGCGCCAATCCTTAGAGGGAAGATGTCATGTTCACACTTGACTATAGAACTTTGTTGAATCCTTCATACTAATTGGATTCTCAAAGTTGACCCCAAAGGGATGCAAGCATTGTGATTTTTTTTATTTTTGACAAAAAGATAGGATACTTCTCATTTATAAAAAAAATAAGTATCAACCAAAGGCAGAAAAAAATGATCAAATCAGCAAATCAATCTGAAAGCAAGCTAAAATAAATAAATTAAAATACAAATAACTAAAAGGAAGACATTAAAGTAGGAGGCTCTGCCAAAAATCACAACTCTAGATGGCACCAATCGCTGAAAAACAACCTCATTCCTGTCTGTAAATCACTCGGCAAGAAGCATGAACTGCAAGTAACAAATGTTAATGTGTGCTATTTCACATTACGAATCCCTACATCAAGTCTTTGAATTAAAAAAGATACAGATTTATATTGTCACTTGTCAATTTAATGTTGTGAGGAATCAGAGCCATCCAACCAGTTCTCATGTTTCAACCAAAGCCTGAGATTCCACTCAGAGAGATTGTATGTACAAGATGTCAAGATGATGCATGACGAGTAAATTAATTGAAGGCAAGTTAAACTTGGAAGTGTTCTTTGCAATGTAAGGAGAACTGCACAATGTCAGAGGATACTAGGACAGACCAGGATTGGAAACAAAAGTGGATACTCAATGACTTACTGAGAGATCAAAATAACTTGTCTGTTCGTTGGGAAATTGTTTTGCTATGTACTTTTGGATAATAAAAACTAAATGTTACTATTTATATGGTGTTATATGGTTAACCTAATATAAGTTCACCAAAATATTTATATTATCCTCCTGCATAAACAATTGCCATTTCTCACGAGAAGGTTAGAGCATAACGTGGAATCATGATTATATAGGAGTAATGATATCCTCAAGCTGAAAAATAACACCCAGAACCTCTTGAGGCCTCCAATCAATGTGAAAAACTTTACATAAAAAACAAAAGAAACAGCCTAAGCTTCAAATGGTCAACAGATTACAATTAACAATAAGAATCCTTAAAACAGATTACATGGGAGATAGGAGAGAGTAGGCAAGAAGAATGGATTACCCAGTCACCAACCACGAACAAGCTAACCAAGACTGGATTGTGTAGATCTCTTTTGATCCTTAAGGCATACACATCGAGACAGGCAAGACCCATGCTCCATAGAACTTGCAGTCCCATTGAGGCAATTAAATAGCTGTAAAAATGTAAACAACCATTAGGACATAAAACCCAAATGGATTAAGATATTCATGATAGTCTACTCATTACAATGTCAACTTGTCAGAGACATAATCAGAACGAGACATTTAAAAAGGTAAAAATAAAATAGCACACTAATATCAGAACCAAAATGGAGTAAGATACATATTCTTAATATTCATGTGTTACGATGCGACAAAAATGGATTAAGATATTCATGATGGTCTACTCATTACAATCTTAGTTCGTTAGATAAATAATCAGAACAAGACATTTGAAAAGGTAAAAATCAAGTAGCCATAATATCAGCAAGAAACAAAATGAAAGCATATTATTTTTTATGGCAAAAATGAAACATATTTAAATGAGAGAACCTTCTTGACACATGATCTTGATGCTTCTAACCCGATGTTGTCCAGTGACAAATTAAATGCGTATTTGTGCATAAATGCATTCAAGAACCAAATCTTTATGGTACATTAACCATAAAACTGTATCAGGTGCAAGGAGATCAAAAATTGCCATTTTGCAATTGTAGATCTTTGAAACAAGGAGAACAGTATGATACGAGACCATTCACTGAATCAAAATAAAGCTATACACATGGTTGTGCTTTTTCCCTTTCATTTAAGGGTAGACAGGACAGGTTCTTGTTGGCAGTATGCCAAAGTCTTGAAATGCCATAAAGGGTTATGAAATTCCTTGAGGACGAGATTATGAATGTAAAACGTAAGAAAATTTTCACCTAGGACATTATATTATAATCATCACCAACTGATCCTCTGATCATGGATGAGCTGAGGTCCAACTGTCCTTCCCCAATCTTTTGCAGATCACTTAGTGCATCCCCTTTTAGTTGACATTTTAAAATTTATACTAAAATATGACTGAGTCAAGCCAGAAAGATTTCAGTCGGACAATTATGACATCCCTTGAACAATCTCAGAAAGTTGGTTTAAACCTAAACCAGGTCAATTCAAGGTCGGTATCACCTTAAACTAGGTAAGAGTTTGTATACTTCAATTGAGTAAATTCAGATAAAACTCAAACTCTTTCAAGGTAACAAATATAGAGGACAACTTGTGGAAAGCATGTTAAAAAGTGAGACTAAAAGCCCCGAATGAACAATCAGGTGAGCTCAATTCAAAGAGAAACTTCTAAACTGATTTTGTTTATTTTTCTCGAGCAATCAGGAACAGCTTATTTAATGAAAAACTTAAAAGAAAAAGAAGTACAAGGCGCTTACGTACAAGATAACAGACAAGAAAGAAAACAATAAAATATAATGCCTTATACAAGCAAAGCTAATGCAAGATAAATAAATCAATTAGATTACATGCATGGTATCAAACATCAGCATGTGTCTGCTCGGTTTTCGATCTCCCAACACAAGACCGACATGATAAATTTAGGTTCACATGGTCCAATCGTTGAAGACAGTTAATTTTGTCCCAGATGCAAGTCATTTTTATTAGACAAATGCTCTTACCACATGCAGTCTACACTTCCATGTCAATGACTGACATCATATGATGATCATATTTTTCATGTTGCACGAGCCAAACACTAGTATCACCTACAAGCAAAAGCAGAACATGATGCTCATGAGCTATTTGACAGTCACAACACTTGCTACAAGTGTTGTTCTTTCCAACAAACCAGAGCAAAATCATATGTAGTACTACCTTCACCGATGACTCACATCACAGGTCTTCAAAGGATCAAGACTAACATGATCTTACATTTAGCACCCAGTGAATCGAGAATGATAGTTTTACAAATTATCTTAAGATAACGTATGAGATGTAAACCAGTATCTCCAAGTTGGATTTCTCTGTCACCCATCATAGAAGTTTTTCATTTTCATTGCATGGACAAGCTTTATATTTCTGGGTCATTTTTATTGTCAACTTCTTGAACCTCTAACTCAACAGCATAAAGGTTTTAAACGGACATCTCCATCGGTCATTGTTGACAAGGATGACTCCAAATTCTTTCTTCCAAAAAATCTCATTATTCATAAAGGCTATAGAGCAGCACCAGGAAAATAATTCCAATGCTATTACCAAAACCTATAGTCGATAAGTTCAGATAGAATTAGACTAATTCAACAAATATGCCACTCAATAAGATTTGAACAACCAGCTGGCATAACCAAACCCTGAAAATTTTTTTCTAGCCATAAGCCTGTCTAGTGTCAAGATGGAAGTAGATGTCTGTTGTTGCTACGCGCAACAGACAACGCCTATATCTAGAACCACAACATCTTTTAAAATAGTGACACTGCTAAACTTCTCGCTCCACTTGAAACCGAAATCACTAGAAACAAAACAACAAAAATTAGAAAGTTTTGATTGAAAACACAGATCTTACCAGAAAGCCGTGTAGTTGGCAAATCCGAGGGCGGAGGTCATGACCCCGATCGAAGCCGCGGCAAACAAACACTGCGATATCCTCAGCACCAGTCCACTTATCGTCCCGGGACTCCCCAACAACACCTTCATCTCTTCCTCCTCTTCTTCAAAACCCTAGATTCACCCAAACCCATCCCCACACCCCTACCTCCATGCGCAGTCCACCTCTCCTTCTCCCTCCCTCGCGGCAAACGTCCGAATCCCAGCCGAACTCCGCCAAGCAATGCGATCGATCCGAATCTCCTGCGGAATCGAAGGAAGAAACCTAGGAAATGCTTCCTCGAGGGGGGAGAGGAGGAAGAAGGTGGTACTCGTGGACGATCACGGCTCTAATCCGTATTATTAGGATTTAGGACTGGTTCTTTCAGCTTAGTTGATATATTTATAGCGTGCCTTTTTGGAAGTTTGGGAATGGAAAGTTAAGGGGAAAGGTAAAAGAGGTGCAGTTTTTCTAC
>JAMKQA010014030.1:0-10177 GCA_024699735.1 Posidonia australis
ATTTTTCATGTTTATGGTTTTCCTTGTCTTCCATAATAGACTAGGTGGCGACTCCTGCATTTCTGCATTTTGTTTTGTTTTTCGACGTGATTTTGCCGACCGATTTCGCATTCTTTTGCGGAATCTCCTCGCCGGCATGGTTACAATAGGCATCACACTCAGATACTGCCAAACCAAAAGGACAATCTACTGACACCCAGCACACAAGCATTGGCATCCCTCTCGAATGCTGCAGCACCAAACCAGGCAATCTGCTACTATCCGGCAGGCCACAAAACCACAAGCCATATCTTTAAAACCAATCTTTTCTTTTCCTTTTCAAAACCATGTGCATGTACTTTTAAAACCTTTTATGCATGGTCGAGAAGGCTACTCTTGTCATCCTAAGCCCAAAACCACACCAAAGCACAACTACAAATACTTTGCTTTGCACAACATGGTCCCCC
This sequence comes from Posidonia australis, assembly GCA_024699735.1. Taxonomy (NCBI): domain Eukaryota; kingdom Viridiplantae; phylum Streptophyta; class Magnoliopsida; order Alismatales; family Posidoniaceae; genus Posidonia; species Posidonia australis. The sequence goes on from JAMKQA010014030.1 coordinate 447, forward strand.
TGGACCTAAACACAAAACCAAGCCATGGAGCGTCTACTCCCAAACCACGAAGAAACCGCTCCCAAAACACTATGCCTTAATAGGGGCCAAAGCCATGGCCTCCTCTAAGCCCAGAGCCTGATTTTTTGAACCAGAACTCTGCACAAAGTACAAACAAAAATAGTATGTCAAGCTGCCCAGCGCCAAGTAGACAACACTGGCCGCACGCAGTCCACCGAAGCACTACCAATGGTGTCTACACTAACACGATGACGGCCACCTTGTACAGGAGCATTCACCATCCCACAATTCTCCCTCCTAGAGAATCCTCAACAAAGCCAACCCCTCTTGGGAAGGCGGTTCTGTCTCTTAGGATGCTACCAGCTACGGAGCACGCGTCCCACCCACATTGGCCACCACAGGGTACGCCACCTCACGGTGCCCTCCACACGGTGCTCAGGAAGGAGTCTCATACCTCCACACCCGACAACACCTGAGCCTTAGTGCTCACAGTGATAGCAGGAGTATCATACATCCCCGTCATGCCATGAAACACCTCAACTCGCGGATCACAACCCTAGTCTCAAAATGACAGTTAAGGAGTGTCATACTTCCAAGACCCGACGAACCTCAGCCTTAGGTATCTCGGCCCCCAATGCAAACAGAAAGCACTAGAAAACTCATTCTAAAATCATTTTCAAATCTTTACTTTTCTCTTTCAAAACTCTCTTTTAGAAAACCTTTTCAAAGCCATTAAATATCCTTTAAAACTCAAGAAACACTGTGCCCAAGAACGACATGGAAACCAAAGGTTGAGAAACCACAAACAAAACACAGCCTCAACAGCTCTCTTATCATGCCCAGGCAAAAACACCTTGGGAGTGTTTGGATTCACGAGCACCATACTCAACCTACGACTACAATCTAAGAAAACACCAACAAAACATCCTCTGAGTGTCAAACCCACCCAAAAGACACCACAACAAAGCAAACACAACCAGAACTCCATGCTCTAGCACCAAGTGTAAGACACCTACTAGCTCATGTCCCTCGGAGGCACAGCCAGGTCGCTCAAACACCCAGGACGGTGCCATTGAATACTCCATTCAGTGCACCACACACAAAACCACACAAGCCCTAGACTTAGGGATGTTATCATTATCCCTAAAGTCTAGTCTAAACCATTTGGGAAAAGAACCTATTATTTCTAAATCATTTCATCTTTTATTCTACCCATACCCGAGGTGGAATCTTGCTAATTCATTTTAGGAAAACCCTAGATCATTATAAAGATTATCCTAATCATTTATGCCATTATATTTAACTCCCTAAGATTTATATATATATATATATATATATAAATCAAAACATAAAACATCTTAATATAGGATCAGGGCCAGGTTCCTGCAGACCAAAATGGAATAGTTGACCGGACCTGGGCTCAAGGCACTAGATCGGTAGACCAAAAAACCACTTGGTCGATCGAAAACCCCTGATTTGGCAGACCGAAAGCGTTTGGTCGACTGAACTACGAATTTTGTCAACATCCAAGACTTCTAGAATGATAGACTGAACAAATTCGGTCGATCAAATGAGGGGTCAGGGGGATAATCTACAACAGAAACGGCATATCGAAATAATTCAGCATGCCAAATCGGGCGATTGCAGGGCACCCTAAAATGGGACCCAAAGCCCAATCCTGCAAACCACCAATCCAAACCTTGCAAATAATATATCAAAATGAAGATCTCAATGAGATCTTCTAGACCAGACAAGCAACACCGAGATCCATCAAGTGGATCTCGAGAAATCAATAGAAAACACAAATGAGGTACTATTCACCCTAAATCATAAATACGACCATAAATGGCCCACAAATGCACAATAAATTCTAATAAAATTACTACAATTACCAGCATACTAACATGCACCTATGGTACAAATTTGGAACCAAAAGAAAATCTACAAGGTGCGTACCTTTACTGAAGACGCGGCAGCACGAGACGGATGACGACGCTCCTCCTCCAACCACGAGCTGCTCCCCTCCTCCACACGACGATGGCGGCACGGTGGCGGGTGCATCATCCTCCTCCCGACCGTCTCCCTCTCTCTCTTAGCCCTCTCTCCCTCTTGCCTCCCCTCTCCCTTTTCTCTCCTACTCCCACGCACAGGAGAAGAAGAGGAAGGGGAAGGGCCTGGGGGAAGAATGAGGAAGAAAGAAAGAAGGAAAGGAAAGAGAAAGAAGGAAAGGAAGCTGCAAGCACGAAACCAGACCATGGACCTTCCACGTCCACGTGACTCGTGCAAACCGAGATCTGACACCAAAGCACAGGACAAACCCTCATAACTCCCACTAGGGTCGACACAACACTCAGACCACACCACACCAAAAAGGCTAGAAACACACAATCTAGGCTTCAGACACTACTAAGAACGTGTCCCACATTAGTATTGGGACCATTAATGCCCAACACACCTGAATTTCACCTTAATTATCTAGTTAAAGCACCATTTCTAAAACTGGGTCGTTACTGCGACCATGCCAGTGGAACCCTGCACGGCTCTCCCCTACCGGGTGTGTGGAAGCACTCGAGAAGACTCGATATGGTCACGGCGAAGATGGTGAATCCAGACAAGAAGACTAGACTCGGAGAGACCAAGGGAAGATAAGAAAGGATAAGGAAAGGAGTCGCCACCTAGTCTTTTAATGTAAAGACGAGGAAAACCAAACACACAAGAAAACCAAGAGGCAAACAAGATGCAGAAAACATGTGTGCTTCGTGCCTAGTGGATAAATGAATGCGGTTCAGAGAAATGGTAAGGATTCTGGTTAGGCATGGGGAAGGGGTTAGGCACCCCCATGCGCCCGAGAAAACTTAATCTTTCTAGGTTTCCTACTTGTCACATGGTCTAATAAATGTGTGCTTGCTTATTCTAAATGCTCATGCTAAAGATGACAGGAGATAACATGCCAAATCAAAGAAAAGAAATGAAATAAGGGGAAAAAGTTAATTTGAAGGTCAAATGTAGGCATTGAGAATGCCACTTTACTGTACGCCCATGGGCAATGAGGAAAATCGTGAAAATCGAGAAACTCTCGGAAAGCATCTCGCAAATCAACGAAAATTGGGATAAATCCAAGAAAATAAAATTGGGGAAAATAATCCTCGTTTCGGGACCATGTCGACTTTGTTAGACCTTTTACTATACGCTCTCGGGCAATGGAAAGCCAAATCAAATCTAAAGATGCGAAAATTGGAAAGAATCAGGGAGACGGTGAGAAAACTAAGCTCGAAAAGAGTTGGAAAAGCGTGCGCAAAGTAAAAAAGAAAAGGCAAGAAAATTGCATGAGAAAGTGCGACAAAATGTGCAAAATGCATGTGTGAGTGTAAAAATAAGAATTCCAGGGGCCTTTGTGCAAAAACCCAAATTCTGAATAAAAACTGAAATTCTGAAGCCCAAATCATCAAAAATACATAGGAAAACACATTCTATGCAATTATGAAGAAATTTGAGGTCAAATGTGCAAATATGTGCATTTCTGGCTAAATAGATTTTTCCTAGGGGTTAGAATGTAATTCTGCCACTAAAACATGCATTTAAAGCAATTTCAGTGGAAATTCAGGGTAAAATATGCAAGAAAAAGATCCTTGAAAGTTTTAGGGGCAAAACTGTAATTTTTCCCTAGAAAACATGCATTCAGTGTGAAATCTGTAAAGTGTAGGGGCTAAAATGCAATTTATCCAGAGAAATATGCATTCAGAAGAGTTTCAAAAGAATACAGGGGCTAAAATGCAATTTAACTAGAGAAATATGCATTCAGAAAAGTTTCAGTTAAGTTCAGGGGTTAAAATGCAAATTAACCAGCAAAATATGCATTTAGAAAAGTTTCAAAGAAGCTTAGGGTCTTTTATGCAAAAATTATTGGATTAAAACACATGAAAAGAAGCTTTGAGGGATGTTGTCAAACTTTTAAAACCTGGAAAACATTATTTTGAACACTCAGGGGGCATAATGCAATATTTTCAGTTAAAACTTTATTCAAAAGAATTAAGAAAAATGAGCAAGAACCTAAGTGTAAGAAAAGGACCTACTTGTAATAAAGAAAAGGACCTAAGTGCAACAGATGAAAAGTTTCAGAGGTTTAGTAAAATAAAAATGTTTTTATTTTTTAAAAGGAAAAAAAAGGAGCAGCGGCCGCCGACGACGGAGCTCCACCGTCGACAACTATCGGAGAGGTCACTGAAGGCTACCCCATGGTCTGATCCAAGATCAGACCTCATAGGAAGCAAGAAGAGAAGGAGGGGAGAAGATCCTGGATCAGAGATCCAACGGCGGGAGTGGGCCTCCCACCAACCTCATCGTCGAGGCACTCCGGCGACGACGTCGAGGAAGAAGAGAACTCCAGGATGGTTGTGGCATGGCGCTCAGGGATCTAGGAGGCTTGGAGGCAATGAGAAGAGTCATTTCCCTCTTCCAGAAGCGAGAATGGGGCACTTCCTCCATCCTCGAACCAAGCTCACCGTCAACACGATTCTCCTCCGGCAATCTCGACTGCGACGGCTGTCCAGGGCATGTGGCGTGGATTTGAAGGCTCAGGAGTACTTGGGACGCACCGTGGAGCGTTTTTGGATACTCGGAGAGGCTCGAAGATGCGGGAGGTGCGTGCTCCTCCACTGGTTGCAGTCTTCTCCGGCATCGGTGATGGAACGGCGTCGATGGTGATCTTCTGGCAGTGGCCTCGGGAGGCAGCAGAGCGGCGCGTGGAGGAGTGGATAAGCAGGAGGGAGGTCTAGGGAAGACGATCCAGGGCTATGAGGCTCGAATCAGCTAGTGGATTCACGCCCCCACCTAGGCCACTAGAAAATCACTCTGACGAGGTCTGGGAGCTCAATTCCGACCAGAGGAGACCTCTGGATCTACTGGAATCAAACCAAGAAGATAGGGGGAGACCTAGGAGAGCATTTCTAACAATAATTGAGGTCAGGGATGAGCGTACCTGGTCTGGCAGTGGAATGGATGGTCAGAGCTCAATGGAGGCCGCCGGAGCTCGCTAGAGATGGCTGAGAACTCAGGTTTATCACCTTCATGAGCTTCCTCTCTCTTCCAGGAACTCTCTGGTAGCTCAGGTTGGGAGTGGAAAGGCTTGGAGAGCTCACCTCTCTCCACTTTTTGCAAAAATGCTAAAAGTCTCAAAGTCTTCTTCTACTTGCACAAGGAGGCTATTTATAGGCTTAGTTGGTTGTTAGGGCTGGAGTGGAAGGTGGTTAGATTTGTTGGAGGTTAGTTAGGAAGTCGTTTAGTTTGTTGGAGATTGGTTAGGAAGTAGTTTAGTTTGTTGGTGATTAGTTAGGAAGTGGTTTAGTTTGTTGGAGGTTAGGAAGTGGTTTAGTTTGTTGGAGATTGGTTAGGAAGTGGTTGTGTTTGTTGGAGATTTGTTAGGACGTGGTTTAGTTTGTTGGAGATTGGTTAGGAAGTAGTTTAGTTTGTTGGAGATTGGTTAGGAAGTGGTTTAGTTTGTTGGAGATTGGTTAGGAAGTGGTTTAGTTTGTTGGAGATTGCTTAGGAAGTGGTTTAGTTTGTTAGAGATTGGTTAGGAAGTGGTTTAGTTTGTTGGATTAGTTACATGAGGTTTGACCTTGGGGCTTGGGGCTTGACTTAGGATTTGACCTAGGTTTAGGGTTTGGATTAGGGTTTAGTTTAGGTTTAGGGTTTGGATAAGGGTTTAGTTTTGTATTTAGGTCTGTTAGGGTTTTGTGGTTAGGGTTTGCGTTGCTGGTTGTCAAAGTGAGGAGTGGTTGTTGGGTTTGGCCTATGCAAGCATATTGGGGTGTCTACAGATGCCCCTCCCTGAGCGAGGTTAGAGGACGAATGGAACAGAGACCGACGCTCAAGGTTGACAGAGACACCCCACCCCTTTTTGCAAGGAAGAGGGATTAAGAGAAGGAGGATCATCCCTCGGAGTTGACGAAGATGCCCTATCCGAAGCTGCAAGGAAAAAACAGGTAATGGCAGCAAGCTACCAGTTAGTGAATGCACCAGAGGTCTTGTCGCCACAGCCAAAGCCAACCACCAGAGAAGTCAATATAGATGACCAAATACTGACAAGTTGACGACCAATCAGCTCCTAAAAGACATGACTGGTTATCACACTTGTCAAAAGAAGCACCGGACAAGACTCACGGTGCTTGCCGACCAAGAAGTGACTGGTCACAGAAGTCATTCGGGTAGTTCGGGCTACCAACCCAAAGGAAGGAAAAAAAATCAAAAGTGAAAAGGAGGGCACCAGGATTCATCCTAATAGAACGAACCGTGGATGGGAAAATTCAAATGTGAAAAGGGGGCACCAGGATTCGTCCAAATAGAACGAACTGTGGATGGGAAAATTCAAATGTGAAAAGGGGGCAGCAGGATTCGTCCAAATAGAACAAACCATGGATGGGAAAATTTAAATGTAAAAAGGGTGGCACCAGGATTCGCCCAAATGGAGCGAAGCTTGGATGGGAAAAAAAAGGCACCAGGATTCGTTCCAAAAGAGTGAACCTTGGATGGGAAAAGGCATCGGGATTCGTTCCAATAGAGCGAACCTTGGATGGGAAAAAAGACACCAGGATTCACTCCAATAGAGCGAACCTTGGATGGGAAAAAAGGCACCAGGATTTGTTCCAATGGAGCGAACCTTGGATGGGAAAAAAGGCACCAGAATTTGTTCCAATGGAGCGAACTTTGTATGGGAAAAAAGGCACCAGGATTCGTTCCAATGGAGCGAACCTTGGATGGGAAAAAAGGCACCAGGATTCGTTCCAATGGAGCGAACCTTGGATGGGAAAAAAGGCACTAGGATTCGTTCCAATGGAGCGAACCTTGGATGGGAAAAAAGGCACCAAGATTCGTTCCAATGGAGCGAACCATGGATGGGAAAAAAGGCACCAGGTTTCATTCCAATAGAGCGAACCATGGATGGGAAAAAAGGCACCAGGATTCGTTCCAATGGAGCAAACTTTGGATGGAAAAAAAGGCACCAGGATTCGTTACAATAGAGCGAACCTTGGATGGGAAAAAGGCGATAGGATTTGTTCCAATGGGGCAAACCTTGGATGGGAAAAAAGGCACCAGGATTCGTTCCAAAGGAGAGAACCTTGGATGGGAAAAAGGCACCAGGATTTGCTCCAATGGAGCGAACGTTGGATGGGAAAAAAGGCACCAGCATTCGTTCCAATGGAGCGAACCTTGGATGGAAAAATGGTAGGATTCGTTCTAATAGAGCGAACCTTGGATGGGAAAAAAGGCACCAGGATTCGTTCCAATAGAGCGAACCTTGGATGGGAAAAAAGGCACTAGGATTCGCTCCAATGGAGCGAACCTTGGATGGGAAAAAGGCACCAGGATTCACTCCAATAGAGCAAACCATGGATGGGAAAAAAGAGAACCAGGATTCGCTCCAATAGAGAGAACCTTGGATGGAAAAGAAAAAGGCACCAGGATTCGTTCCAATGGAGCGAACCTTGGATGGGAAAATCAAAGGCCTCGAATTTGTCCGTTAGGATCGAGATTGATAGGCAAAAAGGGAATTCCGCCCTACCTGGTACAAAAGTTGTGAAGACTTCATTTGTCCAGGTTGGGGCAACAACACAGGATTCTCGACTATTATCTAGGTGGTCCCTAGTGTCAAGCCGATAAGCCAAAGAAAGTAGAATTTTGCACCAGTCCTGCATATGGCTCGAGGAGGTGCTACAGATTGGCCAGGTTTCTTCGACTTCGACTTCATAATCTACTGTGCAACTCTTCCCTTCTATGACTGTAAGATCATTCGATCGTATGGAGCCATTGAGCAGGCGAGAGAGCTCCTTAGTCATTGTATAAGAGCTCATGCGGTATTCTTGGAACCGTGCTGGCATTTGCCCCTGAACAAAGGCATCTTGCTGGTAACCGAACTGCCGCATCACACGGACTAGGTGATATTCCACTCCACCAGTCAACCCTGGCAGGATGATAACCCGCATGTTGACTGTGTTGAAGAAAGCCTCAAAGTTATGAGAAGCCGAAGGAATAACGCGCTAGATGATTTTCTGTTCTACCAAGCTTTCTAAATGCTCGTACTCCTTTTGAACTGAGGTGAGCGTGCGCACATGGCCACTTTGACAGTAGGATTCGAAGGTTGATCATTGCAGGCGTAAAACTTCTACACTCAGATGTGCAGCCAACCATACCTGTACAAAAGCTCCACAACCATAAAAGTGCCGACAGCACCGCAGTGATCGGTCTAGAGCCCGGTAAGTTCATGCCAAGATGACTAGGGCTAGATCTATTTGTCGGGTAACAATTGCCAAAGCGATCTTAGCAACTTCAATGTTTACAACCATCTGGCCATGGCTGAAAATCAACTCTCCCAAGAAGCGGACAACAAAGCCTTTCAACCAAAGCTCGTCACCTAGGGAGGCACGCATTCTGGCTATTTTGTCAAAGTAGGCTAGCTGCAGCATAGGAGAACGTCCCTCTTAACAGATGAGCTGACGACCACAATCACTGGTTGATAGGCCAGTTAGCTCACTCAAGACTGAAGAATACCCGTTGCGCCACATAAACACGATGGGTGCCAGGAACTTCTGTAGACAACATATTCTGTGGACCTCTTCTAAGGTTGGAGTCAGTTCGATTCTCCTAAAGCGGAAAACATGATGAGCCGGTTTCCAGAATCGAGCTATAGAACACAAAATGTATCGGGAAACCTCCACCTTCGTGATATCTAGATGCTTTGAAGAGATTCCCCAAATCCGCAGCTTGTCACAATCACTTTCGGTTAACTACTTGATCCATGCTTGGAGTACTCTTGTGCAGTGTGTGGGCACCACCATCGTAGGGAAACCCATGATCTGTAAAGCACTTTAGCTTTTCTTGGCCCGAGAATCCTCAGAAAGGGCAAACGATCTCCTACAGGACATGCTCAAAACACTGTTTTAGAAACAAATCTCAATTTTGCTTCGTTCAACAGCACTTAGCAAGATCAAAGCAGATAGATAAAAGATACAGCGCAATGATATTTTAAGAGCCAGAGAGATTGGCCTAAAGCTGTAAACTACAGCTGATTGGATAGAGAGTTGTTGGACAGACTAAATCTTGTGCACAACTTTGAGGGAAAACCCTGGTTTCAACTGGTTCTGACTAGGCACCCAAGTAATGAGATGTGGCTATCAAACTTGGAAGGTCAGGATTATCTGATAATTGTACCCCCAAGCAGATTACCGAGGTCCTCGACCAACAGAGCAGCTGACATTCCCCTAGTCAAGTATTGGCTCAAAGCGTCTAACCATAGGACAATTGACATGCCCCTGGCCTGACACGGACGACTCTTGACCAAACATAGCGGCTTACATGCCCCTGGTCGAGTACTGGCTCAGCATGTCTAACCATAGGACAACTGATATGCCCCTGGTTTGACATAAATGGTCCTAACCAACGAGAGCAGCTTACCTGCTGTAGACACCCCAATTTTCCTAATTTTGCAGGACGAGGGTCTGGTGGTTGAGCTCAAACCCCTTAACCTAGGCCATTTGATTCATGGAGACCCAATTGGGCCCATGAAGGCCCACTTAAACCCATTTAGCCCATTTAGGCCCACCTAAACCCATTTGGGCCCGTGGGGGCCCATAAGGCCCACATAGGCCCATTAAACCCTATTTGAGCCGACTTTGGCCCCAAAGCCCATGAAGGCCCATCATAAACATTTTAACTTTTCTCCTCCAACCCAACAT
>JAMKQA010014050.1:0-17560 GCA_024699735.1 Posidonia australis
TTTAGGTTTGATTATTTTATCTCTTTAGGCTTAGGTTTTATTTTGGTTTTAGTTTGTTTTATTCTTTTATGCTATGTAGGAAGAGCAAGATAAATTTTCCCTTTTTATGTTCTTCCTTCAATTTAGATTTAATATATTAATCTTAATAATAAGATATATCCAAATTAACAAGTGGTATCAAAGCATTCATGATTAGATCATTAAGGAATCACCAATCATGCATGATTAATATGAAAATCTAGTTATTTTTCCCATTTGGGATTAAGAAAATAGAGATTTTTTGGACAGTAGTTACTGTAACGAATGTTACATTAACTAATTAAGATGTTAACAGGCTTATCCTAAAACCAAATAAATCACTTTTAATAAGTCTAATTATAAAAAAACCTTCAATACTTAATTGGTTTTATATTGACTTACATTTAATTGGATTTTAACCTAACACCTCTTTACCACCAAGATTCGACAGTAGCGGAAGTATAAAATCATGACATGATATGTCATAATCTAAATGGTATATCACTGGATAAATAAAGGATGAAGATGTTTAATTTTATGACTTAAAAAGATTTAAGTTTTATTCTTACACTTCAAACTACTAAACGATGACCTTATAGTACTTCGAAGATTTCATGTTTACTAGAAACTATTGTGGCTTCATTGTTTTATCATAGTTTTCTATGGTTTTTTTTACTATTCCATTACCCTACACCAACCATGGTTAACTTAATAACCACCCTAACAAATGATTGGCTTATCCCTCCATATATAATCCTAGCTCAATTCACCACGTCCTCCAATGTTTTTGTCACAAGATTAGGATCCCATGCCTCAACATTCCACTTCCATTATGCCTATTAAGATTCTAATACATAACCTCTTATTTATAGAATCATATAATTTAACATATTTCCAATTCAATCTATTAACAAATAGAAATGTATCTAAATAGTTTCTATACATTAAACCTGTATCATTTAAGATGTCAATAGACTCCATCTGAAATCAAATAAATCACTTTTAATAAGTATAATTACAAAGTAACATTTAATACTTTAATTAGTTTTGTGTTGGCTCATATTTAATTGGATTTTAACCCAATAATCTCTCACTTGAGTCACATATAAATTAATAAATAAAGTATTAAAATTTTATAGGCTTAAAATGACTATTTAAACTAAGGTATCATTCATAATTGAGTCCATTAACTGTACCAACATAGGATCAAAGAGAGTTTCATTACTTTAAGCGTAATTCAACCTACAATGATCACTAATACTAATACAACTAACAACATGAATTATGTGTGGATGTGTAGATGTGTAGAATGAAATTTAGACAAAGTGATTTAAATACGTCCATATCCAACTAGTCGAATCATATATTTAAGTGAAATCAACATAAATATTTAGAATGGAAATAACTGTAAAATTTATTTCTATAGAAAACAATGTTTATTATAATAAAGTGTCCAAATACAAACTTCCACTATACTGTTACATTATCAAATGGTACAATACTTATATAAGCGACATAACTATGAAAAACCTTGGGTGGTACTCCCTTAGTAAGCACATGAAGTTTATCCTCATATACTTTACAAATAACTAACCATTCTGTATTCTTTCTTTCACAACAAAGAACTTAATATCTATGCATAAACTTTGATGAGTTCTTGTTAATATTGGAATATAGCACTCCAGATTTGTTGTCACAACATAGTCTGAGTGGTTTTTTAATTTCATTTACAATCTGTAGACCTATGACAAAATTCTTTAGTCATAATCCTTGATTGGATTCCTCATAGTATGCTATATACTCAGTTACTATTGTAGAAGGTGCTATAAACGTTTGCTTGGCACTTTTCTATGACACAACTCCACCTGCTAGTGAATATACATAAATTAAAGTGAATCTACGACTATCATGACATCTGACGAAATCGAAGTCACAATACTCAATGAACTCCGACTAATTTGATTTCCTATATATAAGTGTAGAGTCTTTGGTTTTTTACAAATATCGTATGATTTGCTTGACAGTTTTTTAATAATCTAAACCTAGATTACTTAAGTATCTGCCTAACATGTCAACAATGTACGCAAGATTCAAATGCATGCAAACTTGAACATATATAAAACTCCTAATTGTTGAAGCATATGGAATAAAACTTCTAATGTTAAACATATATAAAACTTCTAATGTTGGCTGTTGGCATAAAATAGGGAATTTTTAGACTTTTTATTGCAAATTAAGTAAACAAGAAAAGGCCAATCAGAAAAATATTAAAAATACAATATTATTTTAGTAAATTCTGATGTGCTATATAAAAACATCATAAAAGTTTCAGAAAGAAACACGCAAGTATTTATTGGTGTGTTCTTTTTTTTTTATTAACGGTTTAGATATATAGTATTTCATCGGCTTAAATGCCAGGTAAGAAACAGAGTCATAGTGTAAATATTACAAAACCTCAGGCAGAACAATCTTAACAAAGTATCAAAATTATCGCCAATGGTGGAATAAATTAAAATGTAACACAAAAATTTTCTTCAGTAAAAAGGCCAATATCACTCTTCCAGATTCTCCAAAGTGTTCTGAGAATTGTCTCCAAATGGGATTCTTGATGTAGAAGGGATAGAAGGGGGAATGGAAGACTCCACGGGTTGTCAAGCCATTGTAGATACAAATTGCAACATTTCCTCCTTCTCAAAAACTGTGACAAGATTTTCTACCCAGAAATTCATCAGAGAAATGATATCATTAATGATCAAAGAGCATGATCTAATTGAATTGCGAAAAACCCTATTATTCTTTTCTTTCCAAATCAACCAAAGAATGATTTGTAGTAACAATGTTCACCTAGAATAAGATAAATCAAATTTGAGATGTGGAGAAGACAAAAATAAATCAGCAACACAGAAATAACCAGGATAAAGATCTGAAACCAGAAAGAAATCTCAAATATCCCTTGCAAATGTGCAATTCAAATACAGATGATTATTGTTTTCACTATGTGTAGAACAAAATGTGCATAATGGAGTCCCAGTCCAACCTCTTTTTATCAAATTCTCTTTTGTTAAATTCTTATTCTTAATAACTAACCATGAAAAAAACTTAATTTTTAATGAGGTATAACTCTCCCAGAGGCATTTATAAAAAACATTACGGAGACCCCCATCATTAAATATTCTGTAAGCTGCCTTCACAGAAAAGGAACAATGATTGGGAGGTAACCAGTTGAAGATATCATCACTGGTTCCCAAATTTAAGGATTGCATAATATTAACAAAACATTCTAGTTGAGATTGAAGCACTGTGGGGTTAAGAGAATAGCAGTGAGCTAGATTGAACAATCTATTAAAGTCTGTTTGAAACAGAGCCAAAGTTGCTCTAACAGAAGTCTTTTTGAATCTAGCTGCACTATATAATTCAGGCAAAGAGGAATTAAGAGGAATATCATTACACCATTTTTGATTCCAGAATATAGTATTAATACCATTGCCAACAGTAGCAGTAGTAAAGCAGTTAAAAAAATTAAAATCTTGTTTAATGTGGGTCCACAGGGGGGAACAGATAGAAGTAGCAGAATTCAATATTGCTCCAGGACCCCTGTGCAAGTATCTTGCCCTAAGTATTAGTTTCCAAACAGGGCAGTATTGATTAGAGAAAAATTACCAAATTAACTTGATCTTTAAAGCTGCACTGAAATTTCTCAGATTAATTATTCCCCAACCATTCTGATGTTTAGATCTGCAAATGTTAGACCACTTGATTAAGTGCATCCCTTTATGATTAGGGGATAGTGAATTCCACAGAAATTTACTTCTTAGAGTATCTATTTTTTTCTCAATCTTTAGAGGCATATGAAGGACCGACATATAATATGTGGGGATTGCTGTTAATACAGCATTAACCAAGACTAGTCTGCCCCCTAAAGACAATTGTCTGCCCTTCCAAGAGGAAAGTTTCTTAGTAATTTTCTCTATCACAGGAGCCCAACTGTTAGCATTAGCTTTTTTAAAGTGTAAAGGCAATCCTAGATAAGTGATAGGGAGGTCAACCTTCTCACACCCCATAATATCACATGAAGATAGCAGATCAGCTTGAGATATCCCCACTCCAGTGAGTGATGATTTTTGAAAATTGATTTTTAGACCAGAACATGTCTGAAAGAGCATAATATTCTTTTGATATTAATCATGTTCTCAATACTATCAGGCAGGAAGAGTAGAGTGTCATCTGCATATTGCAGATTTACTAAGGAGGGACCTTCATTGGGGAAACTAATCCCAGAAATTAAGTTGTTTCTCTTAGCTGCCTGCAACATGACATTCAGAACATTTGAAGCTGTAATAAACAGTAGGGGGACAGGGGATCACTCTGTATTAACCCATTAGATGCCCCAAAATAACCTTTAGGAGAACCATTGATCAAAACAGAAAACTTAGCAGAAGTCATACACATACGGATCCAAGAGATCCACTTATCCCCAAAACCCATTCCAGAAAGAGAGTCTAACAGAAAATTCCAATTAATATTATCAAAAGCTTTTTCAAAATCTATTTTCAGTATATAACCCTTGGTGTTGGAGGATCTCATAAAATGGAGGGTTTCTTGCGCAACAAGAAAGCAGTCTCCAATGGATCTCCCTGCCAAAAATGCACTCTGAGATGCATCAATGACAGTGTTCAGAACTGGAGCCAACCTAGAAGCCAATGTTTTTGTAATGATTTTGTATAGACTATTAACTAAACTAATGGGTCTAAAGTCCTGGATCTTAATGGCACACAGTTTTTTGGGGATAAGTGCAATAAAGGTCTGATTTATTGAAGAGAAAAAATCAGGATCATTAGAAGAATGAAAGGATTGGAAGATATTAATTATTTCTGGTTTCAGTATTTCCCAGAAATGCTCGAAAAAAAATAGAGGGAATCCATCGGGACCTGGTGATTTATCCCTAGCTAGATGGAACACACTGGTTCTGATTTCATCTTCCTCAAAAGAGATCTCTAACAGTTCAGGAGAGGGGATTTTTACTGGAATTAAGTTATCCCAGCTAAAGGTTATTTGAGGACTGCCACCCTTATTGAATAGCTTTGTAAAATGATTCTCAATTTCTCTACAAATCTCCAATTGGGATGTGATTACAGAGTTGTTAATAAATAGAGAAGAAATGTTATTGGTCCTCCTACGGCATTTAACCATGTTATGAAAAAAGGAGGTATTCAAATCTCCTTCCTTCAACCATTGGATTCTGGATTTTTGCCTCCAGTACACCTCTTGTTCTTTAAGAATATCAAGGTGTTCTAATCTCAAGGCCGTTTTTTGTACCCAATTAATATTATCAGAATGTTCAGCTTAATTATCCATCTCCTGAATTTGAGTTTCTATAGTTCTGAGTCTTTTAGCTCTATTGGCTTTAATAGGAGCTATCCATTGCTTGAGTAAAGTTTTCAAATTTTTCAGTTTAAAGCTGAACTCAGAAACAAGAGAAGACATAGAAAGAGCATAACCATTCTGCCACCAATACTCCTTAATTAATTGTTCAAATCCTTCAAAATGGAACCAGGATTTATAAAATCTGAAAAGGGGGCCCCAATTAGGGGCCAAGGTATCAACCAGGATTGGAATGTGGTCCGAAACAATCCTGGCTTTACCAGAGCAAAAAGCATTTGGGAATTTCCCTGACCAGCCTGGGGAAACTAGAAAACCATCAAGCTTAACTAAAGTAGGATTATCTTGAAAGTTTGACCAGGTGAAGGAGAAATTGTTTGGGGAATGATCAATCAGAGAATTCTGATCAATGAATTCATTGAATCTATCCATATGGGTAATGCTATTAATATGGAGGGAGTGCTTACTAGGAAACCTAATCACATTAAAGTCACCTCCCAGGAGTCATAAGTTATTAACAAGTGTACTGATATAGTGTAATTCTTCAATAAAGATTAGTTTCAGGTTATGGTCACAAGGACCATAGACCCCAGTGAGCCACCAAACCAAGTTAGAGTCTAAACTTTCAAAGTTAATAGAAAGGTTGAAACAGGAAGGAATACATCTGATAGCCTTAAAAAGCCTGCTATCCCATCCTATAAGTATACCCCCTGAGGCACCTATAGAGGGGACCAAAGACCAGGCATTTATTTTTTTTCCCTCCTAAAAGCCTTAGAGACCCTTCAGAGAACTCATCCTTCTTAGTTTCACTGACAATAATGATATCACATTTGTTAGATACAATAAATTCTTTTAATTCTCTCCTCTTATGCCCAGACCCCAAGCTTTTAATATTCCATGCTGCTATAATCATAAAAAGGTTAATGAGCTAAACAGAAGAACCCATCCAGACAGAGGATGCAATAGGATCTTCCAAATTAACATACTCCTTGCCCTGATCCTTCCTGACTTGATTGAAGAAGGCAATTGATTCTTCTTTTGAGGCCAATGAGATACCAATGTTCTCACAGAATAACTGAAAATGGTCATAGGATTCCCATTTCAAAGGATCCACTTGGTTAACCTCAGAATTAACAGGAAAAACCATATTGAAAGCATTAACATCAAGGGAACTATTAGAAACAGAGCTGTAACTAAAATCATTATTATAGTCTATAAATGTGTGATGAGCATTACCTGGTGCATGCACAGGTGTAGGAGGCCTTGAGGAAGGCTTCTCAGAAGTGGTGGTACCCAAATCTTCTTGGTCCAGATAGTCATAAATTGCCATAACTTTTTTGAATTTTGCCAGAGAAAGATTTCTAGCCCTGATCTCTGATTCCACCCAGGTGGAAGCAACATTGGAGTGATCTGGATTAGTTCTCTGAGGGGGAGGGATAGGGGTACCAACCAGAGAAGGAGGTGTTGCAATAATTGTTCCGGGAGCTGAAGGGGTGGGAAGTATACCAGCTGAGCAATGAGTAGAAGATAGAGGAGGAGGAGTGAAAGTAGGTCTCATCCAGACATTTTTCCCAGTTTTGTGTTGAGTTTTAGGTACAGAGGGGTTCTTGCCACTGCTAGTACCTCGCCAGCCTTTGTTACTTTTGAAAGGTTTCCTAACAGGTTGCAAGTTCCTGGAAGAGGAGGGCTGAGATGATTGCTTGGGCCATGCAGGGAAGGACTTTTGTGTGGAGGGGGAAGACGGGCATAGATCCCAACTGAGCTTGTATTTGATCGGGTAAACTGTTTTCCTATAAGCAAAAAATCTAACATCAGGGATCTCCTTACCAGGAAAAATCTTAATCCTCACCCTGAAAAACCCCAAAAATTTAACTCTATCTATAGAGAGATCGACTTCCAGCAGATCTGCAAAATCTGAAACCAATCTATGGAATACTTTTGTGCACCATAAGTGATGGGGGATCCCTTCCAACCGGATCCTCCTTCAGGGAAAGAACCGCATTGGAACTAGGCGTCCAATGGACAAAAGAGGCGGAGAGGGATTGAAGGGAGGATCCAAAGCGACTAAGTATTTCGTTTTTAATCTTAATAGAATGTAGAGAAATCTCTACTTTGACATGTAGAGGCCAGTTGTGTAGAATGTGCTGCGATAGAGTGTCAGTGGAAAGAAGTGAGGAATGATCAGTGACAATAGCACAACATGAATAATGTATCGTGAGGTCACAGGAGGCGTCAGAGGGGTAGATAACGATGGGGTTTTGAGGAGAGAAACTAGCCATAGTAGGGGAATGAGATCTGGGCTCCTGAAAGAAATCGCAAATCGCTATAGAATGAGTAGATGCTTTACATCTATAACAAGCACCAACAAATCTACATTTATTTTTAACATGACCACACAAACCACACTTAAAACAACGTCCATTGTCACGACAGAAGCGTACCAGAGGGGAAGGAACTTTTTTCTCCACCAGCCTCAGAGACAGTATCGCTATCAAATGAGTTCTCAAAAGAGGAAGAAGAATGAAGAGCGGCAAATCGCGAGCCACCGCACAAATTCCCAGTCTCAACAGTGAAATGGTCAAAAGATATCTCTGTCGCAGAGATTTCTGACAGAAAAAATGGCGAGATAATAATATTATCTGGGGAAGAGGAGAAGTTTCCATTCCCAGGCGAAAAAGCCACCTCAGCATTTATGCCAGATAAGACAGGAGAAGAGCAGGAGGCAGAGATGTTAAACACGTCGTCTGACGCACGAATAACCGAGGGCCCCACCAAATCAACGGGCAGAGAAAAAGCATGAGAATTAACACAATTAATCTCGAGATTATCGATAAATCCCACAACATTACGTCTATAGATATTAATCACCTCATTAAAATCGAGGGGAGAATACCGTAAATACCCCCACACAGAACACGAGGCATCAGAGAAACTAGGCTTCTCTGTCACGCAGCTCCTAGAACCAGGAACCACACTCCGACGGCTCACCGACGGGAAATAGTTCGCCGGAGCCAAAGGGGAAAAAATGGGGTCTACACTAACAGAAGGAAGGAGATCTGAACGGATATCTCCAAGGGATCGAGAAAAAATCCCCAAATCAGATCTAGGAATTAAAGGCATACCATCCGAAGCTAAAATAATAGGGAGACCATATGCAGAAGAAGAAATATACTCAAAAATCACCGAACCATACACAGCAATAATATCTGAGCACAATGAGCATGAAACCACCGAGTTCAACCAAATCGACGACAAGTATTTACTAAAATAAAAGCAATCCACAATAATATCCATTGCAACCTTTGAATATAATCTCAGGCAAGAAATAGGGCCGTATTTAACCAACAGGAGGCCAGATCCAGACGATCGGGGGTCGTCCGAGGTGGATCTACCCCTGAGGGATCCGGGTGGAGGAGAGGAAACTTTCCTCCGACCACAGGATACAGATCGGAGATCTGGAAGAAGAGAAGAAGCTTTCCTCTTCCGACTCCCCTGGACAGGAGCCGCTGGAGAAGAAGGGGGACAAGATATTACCAGACGACGGCGCGCCTTGGCAAGCGAGGGGCTTGCAGAGAGAACCTCAACTACCAGATCTGCCTTGCACGAACGGAGGTTATAGGGTGGTGGAATGGCATCACGGCGACCGTAGGGTTTGCGACGGCCGGTCGCCATGGGGATTCGCGGGGGCTTGTCACACAGAGCTTGAACGCAGAGCTTATCGCACTTTTTCGCGAGAGCAGAAATCACGGTAGTCGCCCTTTGTCTAATATTGCTGGTTATTTATTGGTGTGTCCTCATGGACCAAAACTATGACTGGTTACATATATATCGTAAGCCTATAAAAACATTAACTGATAATCATGTTTATAGTTACTTAACTGATAAGCATGTTTCATAAGACCACTTATTATTAAGTCAAGGAACACCTCCCACGCACATGGGTGCATTTGACCTTAAACGCACTCTTTACTACCAAACTCAAAACATGTGTTACCATTTCTAAATTAAAAATACAATCCATGAATCATAATCCATGTCATATAAAAACACACATATATTGTTAGAGTAAATGGATCTCTATATGGATCTTTGTATTATCCATTTATTAAATTACTTATCGGTTAAGTATGTGTTCTCCTCTATATATATGGGTTAAGCCTTCTCTTCCCATCTCAACATGATATCAAACGTAAGATTTAAGAGAGAGAGAGAGAGGGAGAGAGAGAGAGAGAGAGAGAGGAAGAGAGAGAGAGAGAGAGCATCAGGAAGAGAGAGAGAGAGAGAGCATGCAGTAGTCATTGTTGAGATGGAACGAGAATACTATATTATTCTTGATAACAATACAAAACCACATAATTTAGAAGGAATGATAATAGTAGTAACAGTAATAGTAGTTGTTGTAATTATAATAGCAACAACAGATAAACAAGTAGGTAGTAATAGTAGCTACTCTGGTAAACAATTGTAACAAGTGGGTAGGCACTAATAGTTGCAGTAGTAGTAGTAGCAGCAATAGATAAGTAAGCTACAACGGTCTACCTAATTGACTATTGTTACTACCTGTTTGTCTGTTATTATTACTACTACTATAGTAACTATTACTGCTTACTGTCTACTACAACTGTTTGTCTAATTGACTACTGTTACTATCAGTCTAGCTGTCTGATGCTGCTACCACTACTACTGCTACTACTATTGTTATTCCTTCTAAATTATGTAGTTTAGTGTTGTTACAAGTTAAAGAAACTCCAACTAAAGGAAGTGTATTAGAACAAATGGATTCTTATATGCAACTTTGTGTTATCTATTTATTAAATTACTTGTAGATTAAGTATGTACTCTCTCGATATTGTAATCCTTCGTTATCGAGAATATTTCCCATCTCAACGTACAAAAGATTTTAAATCATTTGGAACCGTTTGACATGTAGATCCAACCAATTATAAATTAAACGGTGTTCTGCAAATCATTGAAATTTCAGTTATTTGCATTGAATTTTTTATTTTCGTTACTTTTTTATGTACGAATTTGAAAATTCCATCGTTACATCTCTAAAGTAATCTCTCCAAATAATCAAAAAAATTGTGAAATTTCAATTTTTAAAAATATTTTTCAGATTTCAAAAAGAGGATGCATTTGACCATCTATACACCCATGGGCACTGGAAGCAGAATAAACATCCATGAATTTACCATGAAGCTCTAGTGCGAACAATCAAAATCTTAATCCATACTTCATTCCACCAAGTTCAGATCTCATGATTGGTAAAATGTATCATAAAAGTAATTCAAGAACATCAATGTACATGTTAAATTCAAAAATAAACTTGAAGGATTCTTAACCTGTCTGGGGTGTTATGATAGATATAAAAATATTCTCAATAACATCACAGCAATTATGGTGTTTGACACTTTGATATATCATTTGCAGCCTAACCATGTTCAATAGTCAACAAAAGAATATTTTGCAGAGTTGAAAGGCAGAAGCAGAATTAAATCTCAGGTTTTCTGCTGATGCCCAATAAAATCAGTGAAACAAGCAGGACATGCATACATCACAAAAAAGAGACTTCAACTACTTCGGAGAACGGTTGGTCTTTTCAGTACCATGATCTGCAGGATATTGGCCTGCAGCAGTGGGATTTGTTGACAGTTGATTAGCTCCAACAGTACCCTGAGTATTTTGTTCCATTGTAAGCATTTTCATTGAGATCTTTCGCAGATAATCAGACTGCAAAGAAACAATAAGGACAATTACTTTCATGTGATGTTTCCAGTTTCATGTTTAAGGAAATGATCCAGAATAAGATATAAGTTTTTCCCAAACAGAATCACTGCTCATAAGGAAATATTGTAGGCCAATGAACATTAAAGAAATTTGATGCATAAATGCCTTTAAATTTTCTATCAGCCGCACGATGCAGACAAGCTTTAGCTATGTAATAAAATAAAATATATAACTAAAAAAGACTCTGACATACATGTAGGTGACATGTGCATTATAAAATTATAAGTGAAAGGGAAATCTATAGAAGATATGTGCATTGCCTATTTTGATAAGTTTCTAATCTTGCTGGCAAAACTTGAAATGAATGACTTGCTCATCATTTAAAGTGATTCTTAATTTCCCAGTTATATATGAAAAGTAATACCTGCAGAAGCAGCAGAAGTACATAGAAGGACATTCACTGTGAAAAGTAGAAATTCCAATCTCAAAAACTGTGGATCAATCTTATACCAAGAAATCGGAGTAATATATTATAGAGTAAATATAATGAAGAAACTAGATGTCTGACACATGACAATGGCAAATGATAAAAAATGAATGACCAAAGGAGAAGGTGTTGCAGATTAGTAGCAAAGGAAAAACGAAAATGGACCAAGTAAAAAGTTCAAAGATGATAAAACTATTTCCTTGAGTTTTTTACAAGTAATAGAGAAATGTTCAACCAATTTAAAATTATCCTTTCATAGAAAAGTTAAAACAGAATATATGTGAAACCAATATCGATTTATTATCTACCATTTACACACTGTAAAAGTCAAAAGTTGCATTAGCAATCAACATGTCATCTTCCAAACATTGCTAGGTCAGAATTTTGGGTGGTCGTCAAACCGTAATTCCACGTAGCAAGCACTAGTAGGGACTAAACTATTGATGGAGCTTATCTTTGTAATGTCAGTTAACTGGTGTGGTTATGCCCAAATTTTGGCAATACATAACGAATTGGATGAAATTAGAGAATACTTCATTCAACTAAGAAAGAAGGGTGGGAGGGCCTCCAGAATTAAGTGTACCATGCTTGGTTGTCACGAAGAATTTTTGATTTGTTTTGAATGAAGGTCTTATTCTGAATTACGACAGGATTGAGGTCAGTCGTCAGGAGTACTGAACCTAATATTGTTTTTCAAGGATTGAAGCTCTGTTGTTGACCCTTTCACATGGCGTTCCTTTGCTGAGAGTTGCTTGGACCAGTTTCTTGTTAAGGAACCTACTACTAGAAGATCAAATAATATATATGATCAAGATCAAATCCCAAAATGAATTAAATGTGAAACTTATTACAATAAGGACTTCTGAGAATATAAACCATTTCAAATATTCACGGCTTTAATCTCTATGCAAGCATATCCTCCAAAACAAACACCAAATCAAAATAACTCTGTGGCCACCATAGCATTTACCCCCTCAACCTTCCCCGCACCATAGATTTTTTTTTTTTTGAAGAAAAGATGGGATAAAGCCCATATGATTAATGTGATATCCAAAGAAACAAAGAGTTAAACAACAAGTTTAGATCCAAAAAAAAAATAACAAAAAAGCAAAGTTTAGATCCCAAAAAAAAAACAAAATAACAATAAAAGAAGAAGCTAAAACGAAGATAAAAAGCAAAGTTCCCCCAGGCCTCCAGCTCAAAAGCTCCACGACCAAGACTTGGAGAGCCTCCACGCCATCTCTAATCTAAAGCATCATCCAGGGAGGGAGTTGAGCCATGGAAAATAACTTCATTATGCATCCACCAAATGCTCCAACACACAGCATGGAAAAACAAAAGAGGAAGCCCCTTAACCCCAGGCTATTTTTAACTTCTAGGCTGCATCCTAAAACAGTTCCATGCAGCAGCAAAATCAGATGGAATCACTCCTATGCAGCACTTGAAGTTAATATTCCTACAAACATTCCTTGTAAAACTGCACCTAATGGTGATTGTGATCCTCTTTATTCATGCTGCAGAAACTACATAGAACATTACCAGGAACCTATGCCATCTTCTCGATTTGGTTAATATCTTGCCTAGAAGGAAAATTTTCATACAACCCCAGCATGAAAATACTGCAAATAAAACGGAAGTCAAAGCTACTCCCAACAAATACACATAATTAATCCCAAATCAAATTCTCATAGGCATCAACAACATCGCAATCCTTGCCTGCCATCTTCATCATAAGGAATTCAGTGGTCACTATCAGTAAAATGGTAGATAGCCACTGACTTTCACATGACAGTCCCACACTCCTTCCCCAAAAGCCACTTTTGTGGTTGCCCCACTCTCACTGATGACCTGCCACCACTTAGTACATTATTACACCTCCATATTGTCCAACTAATCACATCCACTAGGGGTTTGTTCTCGGCTAGTTGCCTCCCTTGTACGCCATAAGGTGCCATGGAAGAAGGAGCAGTGGGGGAATTTCTGCCACTTTCCCCGCAAGAATCCCTTCTCTTCCTTGAGTATAGTTTTGTGGGGAATGAGGCGTGTGGGTGAGAAATAGTAGCCATCAAAGCATGCATGACATACATAAAAACATATGGAATATATCCTTGTTCCTTGGCTTGGGTTTGCTCCTTGTTCCTTCCTTTGCAGTTCTTAAAGAGAATGAGAAATAGTAGTCATCAAAGCATGCATGACATACATACAAACGTATAGAATAGATCTATTACGCCTTCCCTCAAATCACTCCTAGATGGGAACCGATTCTACCTACTTATCATATTGCACATATCATGAGTAAAACTAAAAATTGATTTCTAGAAAATAACTACTATTGATATTAAAATTTCAAAATTCATAATTACCATAAATAACTACCCACAACCTGCAAAATTCAGGCACAATAGCAACAAACAAACCCCCCTGCAAAATTCAGGCACAATAACAACAAACAAACCCCCCTCCTCTTCCACCCCATGGTTGCGACATGCTCTCCCTTGAAGACTCTTAGATCCAACCCCTCATTTAGATCTGAAGCAGTCATCACCCTCCTCCCTTGTGTGAACCCCCCGCTGACTACACGTCTCCACGTCAATGCATAGATCCGAAGCAACCACTGCCTTCCTCCTTAGATTGGCGTAGTATCCCTCAAAGAACCAACATGTCTCAAATCTCAGTGGCAAAGGAGAGGAGGATTTTGAAGAAGATGGTGGTGGAGATGAGGGTCATGATGAGGGAATGGATGACTGGGATTAAACCAAGAGGAATGGGTTGTTTCCGGTAAGGAGCTCTTATTGTATTTTTATGTGGGTATTTTGGTTGTATATTTTGGTTACACTGACGGGGAGCCTTTCTCCCCCAAGTAGACCTTTAGATCCAGCCTCACTTTGCATAGATCCAAAGCTACCAACCATCAAATCTGGCCCCCTTTCTACCTCCTTCCCCCCTCCCCACACTCTCTCACCATCACAACGTCATACACCCATTGACGACATGCCTCCACATAGACACGACGCCACACACTACCAAAGGCACCACCATCGTCAACCACAACTACCTTAAGAACCAAAAAAGAAACTTTTTAAATTAAATATAATTGTATTTACAAAACTATTTTTATTCAATTCAATAATACTAAATTAAAATTTCATTATTGTTTCAGTAATACTAAATTATTGATCAATGAATTTTTTTTAACAAAATATAATTGTAGTTATGAAACTATTTTTTATTCAACTCAGTAATACTAAACTAAAATTTCATTATTGTTTTAGTAATACTAAATTGTTGACCAACGAAGTACTTATTTGAAAGAACGACGTTATGGATGATTTAAGAATTAGTATTACTAAAAGGGAAAAATCCAAATCCATAATTACAATAATTAAATGTAATCAAATAAAAAACTAAAACTAAACATTACGAAACTAAATTTACATTCAGTAACACTTAACAAAAAAAAAATATGAAGCTAAAATAAAACATTATGAAATCAATACTAAAAAAAATTAATACAAAAAATTAAAATTGTCGTATTCATCCAAAACATTTAAATAAAAATATTACAAAAAATCAAAAATCAAAAACATAATGCAATTCAAAAATAAAATTTATATTTTTTTGGTAAAAAACAAAACCTTCCCTATTAAAAATGCCTTAATAACTAACGAAAAACATAATTTTTTTTGGAAATTGACAAGTAAGGATGGCAAGCAATAACTATCATACATAAATGAAATTAAACAAATATTAAAAAAAAAATTCCTCCAAAAAGAAAACCACTAGTAGTATTAATTCCAAATAAGTGATTTTAAGTATGTTTATTAGATTAAAAAAAAATGTTCCACATTGATCTTTTCTTAAATAAGCTAATTTAAGGGAAAATGCAACTAATTTCTTCCATTTATATATATATATATATATATATATATAGAGAGAGAGAGAGAGAGAGAGGAGGGAGAGAGAGAGAAGGGGGGAGAGAGAGAAATGTTTGTGGAAATGGAAATTTGAAAGCACTATGCATCATTGTTCCAAAAAAATAACCGCTTAAACATCATTTAAACATTTCCATTTTTTGAGTTAAAACAACTATTTTTTAGTATAATGTTAATGACTTCTTGCCATTAACATAATTTGATTATCTAGGTACTTATTTGTTTACTTATGTTTGTCACTTATTAGTTATTTAATTTATGTTTATGAATTATCATGGCTAAATGATAATTATACATGTAATCATATTCAAGTTATGTTTTTTTGAGTAAAGCTACTTGTGTTTGAATAATAGTTCCATTTATTGAGATAATTGTTGAATGTTGTTAGTTATATGTATGTTACATTTATTTTTCTTTATTTTATTCTGACTGTTTTCTCATTAAACGTCCGTTTAAACTCCCATTTTTTTCACAAAACATTTAGAGACTCAATCAGTGTAGTCATTGTTTTCTGTTTTTTAAAACATTGATATGCATAACATAGCCACCTCTTTTCTCAACACAAACCCAAAGGGATATAGTAAATGATCTTTGACATGGATACGGGTGATTTTTTTGGGGAAAAAACTTGATCCAAGGGTACCACTTCCATTGATAAATGGTATACATAAAGGCATAATATTAAAAATTATCAAATTTTATAATCAAACTGCTTAGCTATTTTTATCTATCACTTCCTTGTGGAGCTTAAATAGAACCTATGTGCCATACAAGCATCCTCAATTACTAGAAAAACTGATGTAAATGATATTAAAAAATCAGAGGTAAAGAGAAGTTTTAAAAGGCAATTAAATGACCAATTGCAAGACTTGTGACCATCATGCTACGCATTATGTAATGTATATTGCTACTAATATACTGCACAATCAAAAGACAGATTTATGTTTTTATCAAACACAAGCATAAGGATATATACAAGCAACAGCAAAATACTAGAAATTGATAAACTACTGAATTCATGATAAAACAAGACAAACTAGAATTATAAAAGACAGTTTCATAGAGAATAATTGAGAGGTTGC
Organism: Posidonia australis; assembly: GCA_024699735.1. Lineage (NCBI taxonomy): Eukaryota > Viridiplantae > Streptophyta > Magnoliopsida > Alismatales > Posidoniaceae > Posidonia > Posidonia australis. Next base: position 16,626 of record JAMKQA010014050.1, read on the forward strand.
ACCTGACTTGTAGCAGCAGTATATATCTTCTCCTCAAACTGTACTGCATTTTTTTTTAGTTCGCCTAGACCCTCAGTGCCAGAGATAGGCAAGTGCCTCTTCAACGTCTCCACTCTAAGCATTAAAAAAAAAGCACTAGAAATATAACAAGAGAACAACCACATGCTATTTGTGTTACAAGGATACATCAAAACTTGAAGACAACAGTGTACTTTCTTATATCATAAAAATATCAAACAAACCTCAGAATTAGAGAAACTCCTATATAAGCTTAACTAGATTCATGGTGCTGGAGAGAAGAAGAGAGAAAAAGAAGATACCCCAAAGCAATGGGATAAAACTTCAACCAAACCATATACCCAAAAGACCCCAAACCAGATACCCAAAGTAAGTTTTGTTACTTTCAGACAAACATGGACATTAACACATGGTTCAGGACCCAACCTAGTTTTCACCCAAACCATATACTCAACGGACATGTGAATAGGTAGGCTGTGTTGATTCAATTCAAAGTTAGTTTTGTTAATTTCAGCCTATCGTGGGCATGAATACAAGATCCAGGGTTGAACCTTGTTTTCACCCAAACCATATACCCAGGACACATTGAATATGTAGGTTATGTTTTAAGATTGTGATCAGTATGTCCGTACCATATTGGGTTTGGGTTTTCAGGAACATAATCAAACTTGTAATCTTGTATGGTAATCTTGTGTGAATGGGACAAACCTGTTGAGGAATCAAGTCCACCTGAAACCCAAAGGACTAACTTACATATATATATATATATATAGAGTAATGATCTGGTAGGGTCCTGCCTTACTTAAGAAAAGTAGGACTCATGCATATTTTCAGTAAACTATGTATATTTTAATCTACAATTTACTGAAATTATAATTTCAATCATTTTCAATAAATACTGAAATTATCTTTTCAGT
>JAMKQA010014051.1:0-10875 GCA_024699735.1 Posidonia australis
TTTTACCAGAGACCAGGTTTGGGTAGATCAAAGAGATTCCATCTCTTCTTGCATTGCCATCATCCATTGTGAAGCTTCTTTACTATTTATGACTTCTTAATATGATGATAGTTCTTCTGAGCCAAGTTCATCAGCCACCTGCAAGGCAAAAGTTGTTAGATTTTCAAAACCTAATCTTGTAGGTGGTCGAACTTCCCTTCTTTTCCTGTCTATAGCTACACTTCTAAAGAGTTGTGGCTGTTCCATCCCTATAAAAGTGTCTGTCTGACCCTTCAATTTCATCTTCTTCACCATTAGGATTAAGATTTGCATCTCTTTGAGAAGAAGACAGCTGAAATTTCACTTGATCACCTGAAATGCTACTTGAGGAAGGGTCAGAAATTTCAGCAACAGATTTCCCTTCCCGTAGCATAAATTCTTCATCAAAAGTTACACTTCTTGCAAGTATAACTTTGAGTAACTAAGGAGCCCATACCCTGTATCCTTTTACTTCAATCTCCATAGCCCATGAAGACACCTTTCTTTATTCTTGGCTCAAGTTTGCCTTCATTTACATGAAAATAAACAGGACACCCAAAAACTCTTAATTTAGAATAATCTGCCTGTTTACCTGTCCAAACTTCATAGGGAGTCTTCATCTGAATGGAAGACGATGGAGATCTATTGGTAATAAAACACGCAGTATGAATTGCTTCTGCCCAAAAGACATCTGCAATTCCAGAGTTAGAAATTAAGTACCTGGCCTTTTCTAACAGAGTTCTGTTCATATGTTCTGCAACACCATTTTGTTGCGGAGTGTGTACAACTGTTCTGTGTCGGGCAATACCTGTGTTTCTGCACAAGGAATCAAAAACATTATTGCAGAACTCAAGGTCATTGTCTGTTCGTAGAACCTTGATTTTTCGATCAGTCTGGTTTTCAACTAGAACTTTCCATTCCTTGAAGTTGACAAAGGCATCTCCTTTGTGTTTCATTAGAAACACCCAAGTCATTCTTGAGAAGTCATCAATAATGGATAGGAAGAATCTAGAATTTCCCAAAGAAGGAGTTCTCGTTGGTCCCCAACAGTCAACATGGATATAGTCAAGTTTTCCCTTCGTATTCCTTCAGTTGGACCAAACTTGACTCTTTTCAGCTTACCAAAGACACAGTGCTCGTAAAAATCAAGATTGATATTCTTGAGCCCTTCTAAGAGACCTTGGCGTTGCAGAGTTTGCATCCCTTTCTCACTTAAGTGAGCAAGACGCATATGCCATATCTTAGATTTATGAAGTAGCTCAGTTGAGGATACTATAGCAGCAGTTTGAACTTCTATTGAGCCCTCAAGGATATACAGCAGTCCTTGCTTGAGTCCTTTCATCACTATAAGTGATCCTTTGCTTACCTGAAGGACTCCACATCCTCCTTTGTAACAGAAATCCTTATCATCAAGAGTAATTAAGGAGATAAGATTCTTCCCAAGATCCGGAACATGACGTACTTCAGAGATAGTTCTCACCGTCCCGTCATACATTTGGATCCTCACGGATCCAATACCAACGACTTTACACTGTGCATCATTGGCTACAGTAATAGTACCTCCATTAACAGATTTATAAGACGAAAACCATTCTCGATTTGAGATCATATGGTGTGATGCCCCTGAATCAAGAATCCACTGATCAGCAGAAAGAGAAAAATCAGAAACAGTAAAGCCAACATCGACTTCAGAGGCAGTCTCTTCCTGTGCAGTAGAGGCAAAAGGCATTTTTGACTTCTTTTTAGGACAGTTATTCTTCCAATGCCCAGGTTCCTTACAGTAATTACAAATATCTCAAGGATTTACTCTACCTTGAGATTTACCTTTCTTCTTTCCTTTCTTGTCAAAACTTCTTGAGTTTGACCTATCACGGTTTTTGTCAAAAGTGGTAGAAAGGTCCATCATCTCTCCACCTAAAGTTGAAGCTAGATGCCGCAATTCTCTTGTGTGGAGACAAACTCTCACCTCCTCTAAAGAGATTGAATCTTTTCCAATCACAAAGGATTGGACAAAATTTTCAAAAGATTGAAGTAATGATACTAACAATAACAAAGCGACATCTTCATCATCAACCTTTACTTCAATACTTCTTAACTCCGTAAGAATAGTATTAAGATGATCAAGATGCTCTTTGAGAGACGTACCTTCCTTCATCTTAACGGAGAATAAACGTTACTTGAGAAGGAGCTTATTGGTTAAAGATTTAGTCATGTATAGACTTTCCAACTTTAACCATAATCCAACAGCAGTTTCCTCATCTGCAACTTCTATTATTACCTCATCTGCAAGACAAAGTAATATTGTTAAATGCGCCTTTTCTTCTTGCACTATCAACTCGACATTATTGACCTTAACTGGTGTTTTCCTTCAGCAACGAAGTCCAAATTCCTTGTTGTTTAAGGAGCGCCCGCATTTTGATTTGTCATAAACTGAAGTTGTTCTTCCTAGTAAATTTCTCCACCTTAACAGTATGTGAAGACATAGTATTTTCTGTTAACTAAACTCAACCTGGCTCTGATACCACTTGTTAAGTTTAAAGATTAGTTCAACAAGAAAATAAAATGAAGAACATGAAGTAAAGCAGACACGTAAATTTACGTGGTTCACTCAAGAAAAGACTACGTCTACGGGCAGGGCAGATGAGTTTCACTATTCTTTGGAATAATACAGCTCAGACCAAGAGTATAGCTCTTGTACAAATCGTAGAAATTTCAATATGAAATTTCTACCAGTAGCAGCAACAGAATAGCAGCAACTTCTCAGAGTCAGAGGAAGAACAGATGTTGACAATAACTGGAACCAGATGGAAAAATCCCAGACGAGGAAGCCAGAGGAAGAAAGATGTCCCCTTCTCTACATCAAAGCTCCGACCCTGCCTTCTCCTTATATAGCAGTAGAGGGAGGCGGGTGAGCAGGTGCGTGGATGAACGGATGCACGGATGAATGGACGCACGGAGCGGACGCGTGGATGCGCGTAACAGACGCAACGGAAGAATAGACGCGTGAAGCAGACGCGTTGATGCACGGAGCAAACGCGATCGGGAAAACAAACACGCGGATCGAGGAGCAGAAGCGAGCGGAAGCGCAGACGAGCGGACGCGACAGAGAAACTCCGATCATTCGCGAACGAGCTCCCCGCGTCCACCAAACAGCTGCAATCAGGAAGAGTGGGTAAAAAACCCGCGTCTGGGAAAAAAGCCTTCATAATCTGAGTTTTTTTTCTTCTTCTTTCAGGACATATATACAAGTCATTTCTACACAAGAAATCCGTTTTCTTTGGAGCTACTAGAGCGCAGGATCTTCCAATACTCCATGAGACCTTCTATCTCACCTCACCACAAAGCCTTCCAAAAATCCACTTTGCTAATGATCAGTCCACATCTTTTGTCCTTGTCCTAGATGTCGATAAGTTCATGGACATTAATGACACCATCCACCAGTATTTCTCCCATCAAAATATGGTATTTGACTTTACCCTTAAACATATGGAAACTAAGGAATGGTGTGTTCATGGGAAAATATTCCAGGGTTTGTTTAATCCATGTAAATCAATCTCTAAATCAGGATGATAACATGGGTTATTGGGTTCTGTCAGACTTTGTTTGAGAGATTATTGTTTGAAAGAGTTGGGCCAACCAGTGGGGCTGGTAGTCCCACCCTTTTATCTAAAAACAAACTACATTCAGACACCAAGAACTCACCATCCAATTCTCTAGGGTTGCCTCGACGTCCCTGCAATCAAATAAGCCATAATATATAAACAAACCACACATAAATTCTGCCAGAGCTAGCCAGATTGAAAGCAGTGGTACCAAATCCTTTTGTTGCAATCTCAAAGTGAATAGGGCATCAGGAAGAAACATGTAAAGTCTTTTGGCTCAATTTAAGCAACCACAGAATGTCCTCGAAATCAACCATACCTCTAACCTTTTGCTGACCCGAATTCTATCTAGTAGTCCACATATCACATGAAAGCAAATAAACATATTAAGAAAAGAAATGGTCAATCAAATTACATACTAGTAGCCATTCAGTTCCCTTTTCTTTTTGGTGCCATCTTGTCACCATGTATCACAATCGCCAAGCAAACTGGCAAAAAACTCGATTCAAACAATTGTCCAACTAAAGTGCCAATATGGGCTTGAGCCTCCAACCTCAATGAACTTAGAGAAGCTTCACCAAAACTGCCCTAGATAACTAACATAACTAAAGCCTTGCAAATAGTCCTAGGTTGGTAAAAAATGCTCAGTGATCTAAAGCCAATACTTTTAGTTTCAAAGGAAAATTCCTAGATTCCTTCCTAGTTTATCACAAATCTAGGTGCATACCAAAATCAGCTATCGAACATCTCATAGCTAGTGCAATTGATTGTACCAGCCAAGAGAATCCCAAGGTCTTCAAAGTCCACCAAACCAGATAGCTCTGGTTAAAGTGGCTTTTCATCACTCAACACAACTTTATAAGTTTATTTTTCACTATTCAGTGCTCCACTTGGTTTCACCAAGCTTCATTCTAGTCATAGATAGATTACCTAAGTTCCAGTTGATAGGAATGAGAACTACCCTATGAAGACTCACTTCCACTACGATCAATGACCCTACTGGGTTCCTTGACCAAGCCGCTACTTATGAGTCACTTACTTGTCCTTCAACAAGAGTGCAATGAGAGATCACATTCTCGATCGATTGGGAACCCACATTTTGCACCAATGAAGGTTCTTTTCACCTTTACCTCGAGGCAATACTTCATTACCAACCAATTATAAATCATTATATTGCTAGACATGACTACAAGTGAGTACATCTTTTCTATTTTTCTTTACACTGAAAAAAGCTTAGGTAGGTTTCAATAGGTTCCATTTTCAATTAGCCAGCTAGCAAGACTCATATCTTGCATTTCAATGGAAAATGTAACCTTACAGGTTCTCGATGAAGCTATTTCCTGCTGGATCATCAAGAATAAAGCAGAAGGAAGAGCTCCCTTCAGCAAAGGATCTCAACTTTATTAAGAATTGTTCTATGGCTTCAGCTGTCAGTGGATCCAATTTCTGTACCACACAAACGCAAAGTAACAATACAATAAAAATTTTGTGAAGAAATAGGGATTCAAACAATACAGAAGATATTCCAATTCACCTTGCGCTCCTCCTGAAGGGATTGAAGTCCATCTGCAGCACGCAACAATATTCCCTCGACCTATGAGCATAGAAACAGCCTTTCATTTCAATAATTCAACAAGCCCTGGGTATTGGATTGAATTTTCTATTTCTTTCCTTTTTTTATTGCTAAGGGAATTTGAATAATTTTTCAACTTCTAAAGATGAAACTATTTCTAAAAAATCATAAGCTTTAAGAGGTTGCTATCTCTACACACTGATAAATTGTTATATGGGTCGGCAGTTATACTCTTGTGATAGATCCTCTTTTGAGAAATGAGAGTCAACAAAAAGGACATGAACCCCTCCAGAGAGATACATGAAATTTATTATGAGCAAAGCTAAGAGAAACAAAGTTTCCCCATAACAGCATACCACCAGTCCTGCGTTTGATGGTTAACTTTTAGAGAAAATGGACAAAGCAGATGGAGGAAAAGAAATTCAGCAGATTCTGGTTCTGAATAAGACATTGTGAAGTTAACAATTCAAAAAAGCTTTATGGGTGTTAAAAGAATATACAAGTGGATTGACCAAAAGAGATAAAGAAGTCCCAACTCCCTTCTAACTATACTACAAGCAAAAGAACCAAATGTGTGTCCATGAATTTGGATATTTTGCTATAGCAGTAGGGCTATATGAGGGGTAATAAAGACACAACAAGGGAGAAGATAGAAAGGACCTCAAAAAAAGGAATGAAAAAGAAAATGCTTATAACATTCCTATCATGTACATAATGGAACTTCTGAGTCTTACACTTAAATACAGATTCCGTTGCTTTGGAAGTAAGTTTTCACATAACAGAATGATACATAGGAGAAGTTTCCATTTTCCCTTCACTTCCAAACTGCTTTCTTAACAACACCCTGCTCAAATTCCAGAAAGGATCATTGACATTTCTAATGCAGGCTCATGCAAACTTTTGGCAAACTATTTATAATTCAATAAATATGTTTTCAGTAAAAAAAAGAAATTATATGAATAATTAAAAGCACCAGATGAGTAAACAGCTGCTTTTAAAGAAAAAAAAGACATGTAAGAGGATCAAATGGTAAGTCGATACCGTCGATAAAATTCCACGCTGAGCTTCTGGAGGAATTTCAAAATCCAATTCCGGTATCTACAGAAAAGAAAGCAGACAATGTGAAACAAAGATAAATAATAGCTGCCAACATCCCATATTAATAGCTGCTTACATCCTTAACCAACAAAAGCTAATTGGAAGTAGTGACAAGTAATAATATTTGTAAGTTAAATTAATGTTCCAATCATTATGTTTAAATCAAACTAACATGATTGACTTTTAACGTTTATTAATCTTGCCTTCTGTTTTACTTTTTGTTTAGTTTTTTGGCTAAATTTCCTTTTTGGCTTTTGTAATTTGTTCATTTCTGGATGATCCTTATCATTTGGACTGAGAATCATCCCATCTTTTCCCCTCAAAAAAAAACTATTAATCAGTTCCATAAGGATATAATTTGATAAAATCATAGCTAATCAGGAAGTGTCTCATCTAGCAACCACACTAAAAAGGTCAAAAAATTGACCAGAACGTCTCAAAAAATGTTAAAATCTATTATATTCAGGAATTTTCAAGAACAGACACTGTGTAGATATATTATTATTTGTCACCATCAAGCCTGTCAGGTCTTAGAAAAGGTGATAAATATTACGAACATAGCAAAGGTGATAAATATTACGAACAAATATAAGTATCACATTCTTTAGCTGATGTTAGAATGACCAAGGCACCTATTCGTAATACTGCTATATAGGCATGTCTTTGTAGGTCTAGCGTCGAATCCAGTCATTGGCAAACTATAATGCATGGAAAACAAGATAAAGTGTAGCTAGGTATTTGGTAAATAGACTACACAGGAATAAAATTAAAGGCCATATAGCCAATATGGTAGTTTCAACTTGAAACATGGTAAACCGTAGGCAATAGTAGATAAGGCAAAAATAAATTTCCAGCTATCATTTCATATAGCACCATTGACCAAAAATTATTTTAGAAAGGAACCACTAAAGATCAAGTCCAAGAAGACCAAATACAAAGCCTGTTTGATTGAAATTACTTCTTATTTAAGTCGAACCACCAACTTTTTGAGATGAAACAACAAGCACTACAATTTTGAAAATTACATCTCTAACCCTCTTCATAAGTTGCTTTGATTTTCACCGGATTGCACACATTTATAGTATTCTTTTTAAGGAGTTCAAATACTTGCAAGGTACATGATAGTCATTATTTCTATCCCACATAATATCACATATTAATCCTTGGAACTTAGTTGCTGATTGCTTGAAAAAAAAATCCTCAGAACTTGACAATACAAAAGTCAAAAATGTACCTTGATGGATGCAGAATCAGATTTTACCACCTGCCGATTGAGTATCTGCAATGATATGATAATATGCTCCATCAATAGAATAGAATTATAGAAGCACTTTTCTGCCAACATGCATAATGTTTGATGCAAGGGGCATTCAATCAAGTTAATTCAGGCTTTTAGAAATAGGTTTATTAGATGAACCAAAATAGTTCCAGTCCAGCTCAAGATCGGTTTGACAGTAGTTCAATTAGGTTCATCTGAAATGAATACAACCCAAACTTGAATGGGGCCTATGTTCATTCAAAATCTGTTTGACCTCAATTTTAAATACAAATCTAGTTTTTTAAGTTGGGAAAATATAATATCAATCCATACATGGTTTACACAGTTAGAAAAGATATATACCATCATTCAATATAAAAACCATGTGGAATGAGACAGAAACCACTATATTATCTCATAACAAATGATTGCAATCTCCTATATGTAGGAGAAGATATACTTAACCCACAAACAACCTATTAACTGGATAGCATAAAGATCCATATAAATATCCATTTATTCTAACACTCCCCCTCAAACTGGAGCATCTAACATGCATAGCTTGTTACATAAATGGATACGAAGAAGAAGACTTGAATTAAAAAACATACTAATAGAACAGTTGGACTACTGCATCAACACGTGGACTTGATAGTATTAGAAATATATTTTTGTTTTGATGATTACACCAGGACTAATGAAGTTTTTGTAAATTTTCATGGAAATAAAAGGCTAAAGAAATTATATGTTGTAAATGTATGTACTCAAAAAAAGGATTGAAGAATGTAATTGAGTCATGTAAAGTTTATTTTGTAAAAAAGTCAAAATATTTACAAAGTTTCATGAAGTATCAAAATCGACATACCGAAGGAAAATCGACATACCGATTCAGGAGAAAACGACATACCTAACGGCATTTCGAATTCAAAGAAGTAGAAACCAGAAACGGCATACCGAATAGAAACGGTATACCGAAGCAGGAGAAAACGGCACTAGCATCGGAATTCCGGGAAAAACTGAGGAGATAAAGATGAAGACAGAAACGACATACCGGGATGAAACGGCATACCATTTCATGAGAAATCGGTATACCGAAAGAATTTCGACATATCGAATTGCCCGACAGGTGCAGACTGAAAATCATTTTGGCATTCCAGAGGTCAAAACGATATACCGAAAGACTAACCGTTTGTGACCGTTTTTCTAATCGTTAGACACATCTTTCGATAATCTTATGGCTATAAATAAGACTCGATTAGCCTCGATAGAAGACACGAACTATATGCTTGTAATTCTACATTCTTTCTTTCCTATATTCTCCTCACGAGCGATATTATAAAGCTATTGTTGTAAACGATCTCTGTGAGAGGGGAGTTTCAAAGTTATAAAGCATCAGGCAAAGACTCTAGCTTCTCAGGGATAGAGAAGTGGAAGAGTTGGTGGGACAACCAACACAAGTAAGTTCTTTATCATTTTAAGAATAAGGGAAAAATCTTATGATGATCTTGAGAAGTGTACTAGGCTAGAGTTGCCGAACCACTATAAATCACTCGAGTTTTCAATTTCTCTCATCCCCTTCGTGTGCATTTATTTTCTGTGCCAGGAAGTGTATATGATAAGCATTAGTTGATTAATCACTTTACTTATATTTTCTTTTGATATTTAAAATTGGACAAAGTGATATTAAAAACTAAGATTCTCTATTCACCCCCTCTAAAGAAGCCTTTCGATCGAACAATTGGTATCAGAGTAAGGTTTTCTAAAATTAGATTAATAATCTACTAGAACACATGGCTACTTTATCATTTAACAATAATGTTGTAGAGGGACAAAGCATTAACAGACCACCATTCTTTGATGGAATAAATTACAATTATTGGAAATGTAGAATGATTATATATTTAAAATCCATAAACATCGAATTATGGGATGTTGTAATTAATGGTTTTAATTTGAGCTCCATATCTTTTAAGGAGTGGAGTAGTGAAGAAAAACACCTTGCACAACTTGATGCTAAAGGACTAAATATCCTATTTTGTGTTGTTAGTAAGGAACAATTTAATAGAATTTCAAATTGTAAAAACTCACATGAAGCTTGACATATCTTAGAAGTCACTCATGAAAAAACCAACCGAGTCAAGGAAACAAAAATAAACATGCTAGTTCACAAATTTGAACTATTTAAAATGAAAGATAATGAACCAATAAATGAGATGTTCACAAGATTTAATGAAATTACAAACAACCTTCAATCCCTTGGTAAAAATTATCCACAAAGTGAATTAGTAAAAAAAATTCTTAGGTCTCTAACGTCCGAATGGGAAAAGAAAACCACAGTTATAGAAGAAGCCAAGGATCTATCTACCTATTCCTTAGAAAACCTAATAGGTAATCTAACCTCTTATGAAGTCCAGTTAAAAGGAAAGAAAAAAGACAAACTAGAAATTGAGAACTCTAAAAATAAAAATATTACTTTAAAAGTTACATCTGATTCAGAAGAATCCGAAGAAGAAGATGATAAAATAGCCTTCTTAACTAGAAAATTAAAAAAATTCATAAAGAATTGAAAATTTCAGAAAAAACTAAATAAACACCAAGATAAAAGTAAAGATGATCCTCCATTATGTTTTAAATGTAATAAACCAACACATATCAAACGAGACTGTCCACTTCTTAAAATGAAATTAACAAAAGAAATGAAAAACCTTTCAAGAAGAAAGCCCTCCAAGCCATTTGGGATGAGAGTGACTCATCTTCAGATGAGGACTCCGCTTCTGAAAATGAGAAAGCCAATATGTACTTCATAGCACAGGCCAGCTCTTCAGTTGACTTGGAAAATATTAATATGGAAGAACTTTTAGAAGCATTTAATGAATTATATGAAAAATATAGGAACCTAAAAACCATACACAAACACCAAAACCAAAACATAGAAAATCTCAATTCTAAAAATGAAAAATTAATTAGTGAAGGAAAAATCCAACTTGATGAAAACGATGAATTAAATCAGAAAAATATTGAACTTAAACAAGAAGTTAAGCATATGAAATATAACATGAAAAATCTAGAAAAGGATATTGCCACCCTAAAAATCAACAGTAATGACCTACTCAATACAGTAACAAAATTCACAAAAGGAAAAGAGAACTTAGATAAAATCTTATCAAGTCAAAGACACCCATTAAACAAACATGGAATGGGATATACAAAACATAACAACATCCCATCTGAAAACGGATTCATTAGAGCTACCACAAATGAAAAATACATATTTGTAGTAAGAAAACAAGTTTGGAACAATCAAATAAATAATAGAGCAAAGAAAT
>JAMKQA010014058.1:0-11640 GCA_024699735.1 Posidonia australis
CCTAACCCCTTCCCCATGCGTAACCAGAATCCTTACCCTTTCTCTGGCCCGCATTCATCATGCATTATCCATTAGGCACGGATCACACATGCATTCTGCATTTTGTTTTGTTTCGTGATTTTCTTGTGTTTGTTTTGGTTTTCCTCGTTTTTCCGTTAAAAGACAAGGTGATGACTCCTTTCCATATCCTTTTGTCTTCCCTTTGGTGTTTCTAGATCTTGTCTCTTCCTCCGGATTCACCATTTTCGCCGTGACCATATCGGATCTCCTCGTGTGTTTCCGCACACCGGAGTAGGTTGCAGAACCGTGCCTAGGGGTTCCACCAGCATGATCACAGATGCATAGTCGTCTCTGTTTACGTGCCCGATCTTTCCTCTTTTCTTTCTTTCTTTTTCTCCTTCTCACACTCACGAGCTCACCACACACCCGTCTTCTTCCCCTTCACCCTACTTAGCCCGTGCCACCACCATCCAGCGACCCGTGCCTCGCCGTCATCTCCAACGAGATGGGCGGCTGGTGTGATGCGAGAGGAGGAGGGGATAAGAGAGGTAGAGGCGAGTGGAAGAGGGTGAGCTGCGACGTAAGGAGGAAGAGGGAGAGGAAGAACGACGTGCGCACAACCGAGAAAGAGGCAGTGGTCGTTCGAGTGGTCCGCCGATGGGAGAGCTTTGCTGGAGTGTGGGAAGGGTCGCCGGAGCGCTGAGGTACACGACCTTTTCCCTTTCCTCTGCTCGTTGTTGCCTTAACAATGGGTTAATTGCAGGGAAAATTGAGAGAAATGCATGAAAAATTGTTGAAAAATAGAAGAAATGATGGAAATGTGATTAGTGATGTGAATGTGTAGGGATCATGCTAGATTGTGTGAATTTCGTGGGTTTTTGGTAGATAATGCCTTAAATGTTTTAAGGTTTAACTCTGAGCATGTTTCCTTTCAAAATTTATATCTCCTTGTATGGTTAATGAAATCATGAATGGATTGAGGGGCTTTGAAGTCGAATCAAGGGTCTACACCTTGTGATTTACTCGTAATTTTTGATGTGTGTTTGGGGGGTTCGATTGAGTCGCACACCTTGGGCGATTTCCGCCGTTCGGAACAGGAGAGGTGCCCTGGTTTCGGACGATTTGGTATGCCGAAATAAATTCGACATACCGAATCTCTGTCAGATTAAGCCAGATACCTGGTTTTGGCAAACCGAAAACACACAATCGACCGATTCAGGGGTTTTCGGTATACCGAAAATATTCGGTGCACCGAACCTGAGATTCAGTCTACCGTTTTTGCCCAGAACCTGGTATGCATAAATATGAATTTAAATGAAGGATAAATGGTTTTAATTGTATCTTGAGTATATGTTAATGATGTTTTCCCTATGTAATGACATGGAGGAATGTGGAACCCAAATAAATAAATTTGGGTGTGGTTTTGGGTTTTGATCCCATAAATGAATGAAAAGGGTGATTTTGTGTGGTTTTGGGCATAAAACCCAATTTATGATTTTTAAGCATGGTTTTTATGACTTGAGTTGGGACCTCAGTGGAGGGTCAGGTGTTGCAAGGAGATAGAGTCCTGCAACGAAAAGAATGAAATGAAAAATGGTTTTGAAATGAAAATTTAAAGAATTTTGAATCGAACAAATAATGTGTTAAGAGACCGCAGGGGTTGGTGTCGATAACGTGGTAGGAGGGTGAGGCTCCAATGAACCAGTTGCCAGACACGACTGTGGTTGCCGAGCTTGAGAAGGTGTAGGCTGAGCCTAGGTTTTTGAGCCTAGTTGTTCGAGTCACCGATGGTGTTGGTTGAGCTTGGGTTGTAGTACCTAGTTGTTCAAGTCACCGAGCTCATGACGGTGTAGCCTGAGCCTAGGTTTTTAAGACTAGTGGTTCGGGTCACCGACGGTGTAGGCTGAGCTTGGGTCATTGGACCTAGTTGTTCGGGTCATCGATGGGGCATCAGACAAAGACGTATCCCCGTGCATATATGGAAATAAATTGAGGCCGGTTGGTCGGGGCGGTGACATCCCGCACGGGGAATTTCACCGCGGCAGTGTAGGAAGGTAGGGGAAAGGATGTCCTTGCCTACTACTTGTGCATCTGGTTACCCCTGATCAAGGTAACAACAGTAAAGAAAAGTGGAAATGAATAAAGAAAAAGAAAAGTGATTTGGTCAGGATTGGACTGATGAAATAGTCCTAAAATCCTAAAATGAAATAATGATGATGTTTTTACCAGTTGCCAACCTGTATTTATGATTAGGTTTTGAGCCATGAGGCATTGTGTTTTAGGCTGAATCTGGTCAGAAATGTGATTTTGAAAATGTAACTTTGGGAAGAAATCCCAAGTATTGAAAAGGATATGTTTTGGAAAGTGAATTCCAAAGGTTTTAAAAGAAATTGCAAAAGTGTGTTTTTGAAAGAGAATGTGGTTTTGGAATGAGTTTCCAAATGTTTTGAAGAAGAAAAAAACATGGCTTTGAAAAGATCATGGATTTGGGATTGAATTCCTAAATGATTTCCAATAAAAGAAAAGAAGATTTTCAAAAAACAAAAAAGAAAGCCAAGTTTTAAGAAATCAAAGAAATGAGTTTTTTTGGTTTTACCAAGATTTTGTGATTATTTGGTTGTGGGTGCTTATTTGGGGCGCGTATTGGGTGACTTAGATGTCACTCACGCGTGCTTATTTGGTTTTCAGGTGCAGACCGCGTGCATCCGATTTCCAGTGCAGGAGTTGGAGCTTCTAGCCGCACATTGTGATCCTGAAGGTGAGCCTTAGTTACAGTTATTTAATGTTTCTGTAATTAATGTAATTATGCTTGATACTGTTTTTGTAGCGTGCCCGAGATCGAGGCGTTACATTTTCATTGTGGCTACCTATATCCTGAATTGGATGTTAGCCCTTGCCTTAAATAAAAATATCATCTCTGGGATTCACTTCCCAAATGGAGGGCTCAACATATTAAACATCTAATATGCTGATGATACTATTTTATTTATATTTGCAAAAGAGGAAAACATAATAAACATAAAGAGAATATTATGTTGTTTTCAGTCTTGCTTCGGACTGAAAATTAATTTTCATAAGTCTTCTCTCATTAGTATTAGAGTTCCAGACCACTCCATCATTAGGTCCTCTCATATCCTTGGATGTAATATAGAAATCTTGCCATTCAAATATCTTGGGCTTCCTTTGCACTAAAGGAAAGCTACCTTCAATGACTGGACTCCAATGATTGAGAAAATTTCTAAAAAACTATTTCTTTGGAAGGCAAAATACTTATCTTTAGGAGGCTGATCGGCTCATGTCAATGTAGTACTCACGGCTATCCCTACATACTACCTTTCGGTTCTCCACCTTCCCATTAAGATGGAAAAGTAATCAATAAACTCAGAAGTAGATTTTTATGGAAATACTGCTCATCTTCAAGCACTTCCTATCATTTGGCTAAGTGGGCATCCATTTGTAGACCAAAAGCACAAAAGGATTGGGGAATTATAAATTTGAGAAATTTCAATTTGACTCTTAAAAGTAAACTGCTATGGCAGCTACTATCTAGTTCTTTCAGCTTAAAATGGAAAGAATTAATAAAAGCTAGGTACTTTTCAAGGGCATGGCCTGGTGCTCTTCTTAACTCATCAACTGGCAAATCTTCCCCTCTGTGGCAAGATATCAAAGGTAGCGTTGATATTGTAAACTGTTTCTCTTCCTTTCAAGTTAAAAATGGAAATAGTGTTATTTTCTAGGACAAAAGGTGGTGGATAGGAGAAAAACTTAGGCATGGGTTACCTGACTTATACAAAATTGCAAAACACAAGAAAACTTCAATTAAATTTTTTTTAGAGATTTTTATATCTGACTTTGGTGACTTATTCTCTAGCTCCACTTCATATAACAACTATTCACTTATTCAGCACCAGGCAGATTGGTTAATAGAAATATTAAGCAATACACACTTATTCCCTGAAGATGACATTATGATTTGGACTCCAACATCTAATGAGAATTTCACTGTGAAATCCTGTTATAAACTCTTAAATAATGGAGGGCACAGGTTTCAGTTATCTGTTGAGATCTAGAAAAGTTGGGTGTCTCTCAAAATCAAACTTTTTTCATGGTTGGTTCTTTTTAACAAAATACTTACCAAAGATAACCTATGCAAATGAGGCTGGACTGACTCTGATATATGTATTTTTTGTAATGGACATAGTGAAATGATTAATCACCTATTTATTCATTGCTCATTTGCTAGTTCTGTTTGGAATGTCTTCATTTCTGGGACTATGTACCCTGCAATTTTTAAGATTGCAGACTTATTTATCTTCCCACTTGCATTGAAATTTGATATTCTTTCACAAGGTTGGTATACTTTAATTCAAGTTATACTCTGGATTATATGGAAGGAACGAAATAATAGAATCTTCAGAGGAATTTAAAAAATCTCAGTTTAATTATCAATGATATTATTTCTATGATGCATTGTTGGATAGCAAATCTGGATTCAGGATTTGTGAAAGAAAAAATCCTTCGTTCAGTGTCATCCTTTCAGCAAAGTTGGGATTTAGAGCAAGCACAATCAACTCCACAAAACTCCATTCCACTGGCTGACCAAATTCAGAGTCCTCTTGCTCCTGTAGAAGAACAGCTTACACAATGATTAATACTTTGTTAATCGAATTGAACAAAATGTGATATTTTTACTGATACTTTATGTTTGACCTATAGAACTGTGGCTATTTTTTGACTAAAACGTATGGTTCCACATGGCTTATAATTCGATACTGATTTATCTCTTGGTAGTGATTTGCATAGCCAAGGGTAATATTAATACTAGCTTATCGATTTCAAAAAAAAAAAAAACTCCTACTCTTGAGTGGCATAATTGGTTTTTAATATTCATGTCTTTCCTTTGTTACGAGTTCTATTTTTTTTTATAAATGTTTCAAATGGAGCATATGGTCACTTGCTCAACCTAGCAAAAAATTTTCTAAATCAAGCTCAATGTAGCAAGAGATTTTTTTTTTTTTTTTTGAAAACGGTAAGTTGTATTGATATTGATAGTCCCTTAGCTATGTAAACTACCACCAAGGGAACAGCATGTCCAAAATGTTACAAAATTTGGAACCAACAATTCCAGTTAAAAGCCAAGGCAAAGTCTCTACTTATAATCATACATAACTTGAAATTAATACCCACATATGTTAAAAGGAAAGTATAGAATGTAGAATTGAGAAGCCATCCTATACTTCATTTCCATCTCCTGCAGAACTTGGTAGATTATTAGCAGGTTCAGAAACTTGTGGCTGGAAAGCCTCAAAGGAACCCATAGAAGAAGCAAAATTATTTGGAGTTTGCTCCATGGTCCATGTGTTGTGCATAGAAGAGATAGATTGAAGAAGTTCTTCCTTCTCGAACCCTGTTGCAAAATTTTCTATCTAATGATGCATTAGAGAAATGATATCGAAAAGGATTACTATGTGAGACTTGTAATTGTCTCTAAAAATTCTGTTATTTCTCTCCTTCCAAGTCAACTAGAGGATGATTTGGATAAAAACAACCCAACCATGCTTATTTAGGTTAAATCTAAGCAGAGGAACAAAATTAAATAAATCAACAATTTTAAAGTAACCAAGGTACAGATCAAAGGTTAAGAAGAATCTCTATATATGCCATGTAAAAGAGCAATTAATAAATAAAAGGGTATTGGTCTCTTTATGCATATTGCATAGTATACAAGTTTCTGGACCATTCCACCCTCTTTTGACTAAGTTTTCCTTAGTTAAATTCTTATTATATAAAACCATCCAAGAGAACAACTTAACTTTTAAGGATGCCCAGCTTTTCCAAATACTACAGTATAAGGGGAAATGGGTGCCACCATCATTTAGGAATTTATAGCTAGAATTAACAGAGAAGACATTATCTTTGTTTGGCAACCATAACAGGATGTCCCCACCAGGCACAAGGGATATATTTTGCATTAAGTTAACTAGTAAGTCTGTCTGAGATTGGAGCAATATATGATCACCCAAGCATATCTTGGATTGATCAAAGAGTTTATTGAAATCAGTCCTGTAAAGATCCATAGTCTGCTTAATTGATGCTTTCTTAAACCATACTACAGAGAATAGCTCAGGGAACTGTAATTTTAGTTTGACGCCATTCCACCACTTATTTTCCCAAAATAGTGTATTAATACCACTATGAACCTAGAAGGTGATGAAGCAATTAAGAATATCAAAACAAATTTTCATGCTTTGCCAGAGAGGAGAGCAATTATTAACAGAAGAGTTTAATAAAGCACCAGGCCAGACTATAATTAGATATCTCACCTTCACAAGTTCTTTTCATTTCATGTGGTAATTCTCAGAAAGCAACTACCAAAGCAACTTAGTTTTCAAAGCGAAATTTAAATTTCTTAAGTTAATAATCTCCCAACCTTTTTGTTTCTTTGATCTGCACAATGTTGCCCATTTAATTACATGTACCTTTATGGTTAGATGCAAAGGAATTCCACAGAAATCTACTTCTAATCTTATCAATTTCCTTCTCCACTTTAATAAGCAAATGGAGAACTGATAGGTAATAAGTAGGTATGGCAAATAATACAGAATTTAACAATGTTAACCTACCACCAAGGGATAAATGTATTGCCTTCCAAAGGGACAGCTTATAGGAGATCTTCTCTAACATTGGGGACCAATCTCTATAAGTGGCCCTTCTATAGTGTAAAGGTAATCCAAGATACATAAGTGGTAAGCCAGCAACTCCATAGCCCCAAATATTGCAAGAATTGGTAATTGAGTGCTGACTCACCCCTATTCCTATGATTAAAGATTTATGGAATATTATTTTTAATCCAGAACATGATTGAAAACAACATAAAATTATTTTGATATTTATCATGTTCTCATTACTATCCGATAGAAACAAGAGTATCATCAGCATATTGTATGTTGACCACAGAAGGCCCCCCCATGTGGGAATTGTATACCATAAATTAAATTGTTATCCAGTGCCAGTTTCAACATACGGTTTAAAATATGCGTAGCTACAATAAATAGCAAGGGAGATAGTGGATCTCCCTACCTAAGCCCATTAGTTGCACCAAAGGAACCTTTGGGAGAGTCATTAACCAATATGGAGAATTTTGCTGTGCTTATACACATTCTAACCCAGGATATCCATTTAGGCCCAAATCCAAGTTCACTAAGGAAGTCTAACAGGAAATCCCAGTTGATATTATCAAAGGCCTTTTCAAAGTCTAACTTTAGAATATATCCAGGAATATTTGATGATCTCATGTAATGCAGAGTTTCCTGTGTAACAAGAAAACAATCTCCAATTGATCTTCCAGCCAAGAAAGCACATTGAGATTGGTCAATTGCCATATTCAGAACAAGGGAGAGCCTTGTTGCCAAGGTCTTAGTGATAATCTTGTATATACCATTCACTAGACTGATTTGTCTAAAATCTTTGATATGGAGAGAACCATTCTTTTTGGAGATTAAAGCAATAAATGTTTGGTTAAATGGTGCTAAAAAATCTAGGTCACTAGAGGAGTGGAGGTTCTGGAATATGTTAGAAATTTCTGCTTTCAAAAGATTCCAGAAGTGATGATAGAAAACCAGTGGAAAGCCATTAGGCCCTGGAGCTTTGTCTCTAGGTAAGTTAAATACATTCTTCTTTATCTCTTCTTCAGTAAAAGGCACCTCTAGTGAATTAGGATGTGATATCTTGTGGAGGACTAAGCTGTCCCAGTTAATAGGGACCTTGATGCTTTTTTCTTTGTTAAATTGCCTTATGAAGTGTTTTTCTATCTCTCTGCATATTGCCTTGGGAGCATGGCTCAGGGTATCATTAATGATCAAAGAAGAAATGGTATTAGCTCTCCTATGACATTTTACCATATTATGAAAGAAGGCTGTATTCAGATTCCCCTCTTTAAGCCATTGTATTCTAGACTTTTGCTTCAATTAAGATTCCTGCTCCTTTAGTAATGTAATATGTTCTATTCTTAAAGCCTTTTTTTCTTCCCATATCTCATCACTGAGCAAAGAATCTTCAGCTAGCCCATCTATGAACAGTATTTGTGATTCAATATACCTTAATCTACAATTTCTCTCTTCCCTGATTGGACCTACCCAATTTTTGATATTCTGTTTTAGATTTTTTTAATATGTAAGTGAAAACAGCTATGGGGGAAGGTAAGGAGCAGAAACCAGTAGATTTCTGCCAGCAATCTTGGATGAATTGCTCAAAACCATCAATATGAAACCATGATTTATAGAATCTGAATGGAGGACTCTAGTCAAGAGGGACAGTGTCTAAAATTATGGGGATGCGGTCAGAAACTACTCATGCCTTACTAGAGCAAAAGGCATGTGGAAATTTACTCAACCAATCTGTCGAAATAAGAAATCGGTCAAGTTTGACCATGGTTGGGTGTGTTTGAAAGTTTGACCATGTATAAGAATAATAGTTGGGGTGAAATCCATCAGGAAGTTGTGAACAATAAATTCATTAAAGCTTCTCATATGGGCAGTGATTCCAAACCTAGAAGAGTGTTCATGGGAGTATCTGATAACATTAAAGTCACCACCTATAACCCAGTTGTTACTAACCAGAGAACTGAGGTTGTGCAATTCCTCAATGAAGTCTAGTTTTAAGTTGGATTCGCAGGACCCATATACCCCTGTAAGCCACCAATCAAACCCATCCACACAATTTTTGAGGTTTAAAGAGAGGCTATATGTTGCAGGGATATAATTTTTTAGTACAATAATTCTATCATTCCAGTCAATTAGAATGCCTCTTGAGGCTCCACTGGAGGAAAGATGTGACCATAAGTTGATTTTTCTTCCTCTTAGTGATCTGAGTGACCCTGGGGAGAAGGTTTCCTTTTTGGTTTCACTTATGATTATTAAGTCACACTTATTGGATCTAATGAAGTTAAGCACCGCTCTTATTTTGCCACTTGTCCCTAAGCCTCTAATATTCCATGCTGCAATGATCATTAAGAATTGTGGGATAAATGAGAAGGAACCACCTTCTCAACTGTGCTATTGCTAGAACCTAGATTTATTGGTGTCTTATCTTGGTCCTTCCTGACCTGGTTGAAAAAGTGTTTAGTTTCTACCAAGAAACTATGAGAAATGCCAATTTTACCACAAAAGGACTGGAATTGTTCATAAGAGTCCCAGTAAAGTGGATCCTCAACTATATTCTCTTCATTTGTATTATTTATTGTACAGTTTAGAGAGGCAGCATTAAAAGGGTCACAATTAGGTCACAATTACTTGAATAACTGAGATTATTGGAACCAGAATTAATAGGAGAAATGATCGTGATATTACCTAGGGCATGCACAGGAGTGGCTGAATAAGAGCTAGGGTTCTCAAAGTTTAGGTTGTCCAGATCATCCTTCTCCAGACAATCATAGATCGCTAATACTTTCTTGAACTTAGCCATGGAAATGTTCCAGACCTTTATCTCTGCCTCCACAAACTTAGAAGTTTCAGTAGCTGCTTGAGACTCTACCACTTGGGTGGTTGTAGTTGGGGTGTTTTCAGAGGAAAGAGAGGGTGAAGCATTGTAAAATCCTCCAGAGGATGAGGGGGTAGGTAGGAGACCAACAGAATTTGCAGTTGGGGTGTAGTGTGTGGGTAAAGTAGATGATCTGGTCCACACATTCTTTCCACTCCTAAGAACTTTCCCACTTTTGGCACCTCTCCAACCCATGTTATTTTTGAATGGCTTGCTAGTGGGGTTTAGGCCTCTAGTTTCTGGAGCCTAGGTTGGTTGTTTGGGCCAAGCAGGGGCAGGCTAAGGATTGGTGAAGGAAGGAACACAAATATTCCAACTGCGTCTATATTTAATAGGATAAATTATTTTACCAAATGCAAAAAACCTAGAGTCAGGTATTTCTTTTTCCGGGTGTATCTTGTCTTTAATTCTTGCAAAACCCTGATATTTGACCCGATCACTGGAGAGGTCAACCTCAAGGAGATCAGCAAACTCAACAACCATTAGATGAAAAACTTCTACATTCCATAAATGGTGGGGAATCCCTTCCAGTCTAATCCAAACCCCTTCTTCTCTCAGAGTGAAGACCACATTGAAGTTGGGGGTCCAGTGTATGAAGGTGGCTGAGAGAGTTTGGAGGGAAGACCCATACAAGCTGAGAATATCATTTTTAACCTTTGGGGAAGGGAATTTTAAGAGGAACTTGCCTATGGAGAAATCCTTAACTTCTATCCCAGAAGGAGATGGCCAGTTGTTGGATATATGGTGTTCCAGGATTTCTTTAGATAGTTGTGTAGTATGAGCAGTAATAATGGCACAGCAAGAAAGAGATAGGAGGAGGTCACAGGTCGCTTCTGAAGGTGGAATGATAGTAGGGTTGTGGGGAGAGAGACCCATCATGGTAGGACCAGAGAGGGTGAAAGATGCCGTAGCTTGAAAAAAATTGCAAACCGCCATCGAGTGTAAAGAAGAGTTACATTTAAAACAAAAGTCAGAATATTTACAAGATTTTTTAGAGTGACCGCGAAGACCACACCTAAAGCATCGTCCAGTTAAGCGGCAAAAACTTACCAACGGCGCACAGCTTTTTCTTCTATTCGCCACCTTCCACCCTTCCTTTTCCGAATCTTCAGGCCAGGTAGAAGGAGCTTCTTTGTCCTGGAAATTATCAGAAGAGATAGAGGAGGATAGTGGAGAAGCTAGAGCGGCCAAGCGAGAGCCGAGGGGTAAAGGTAGAGGGGAAGAATCGTTTTTGTCAGAAAAAATCTCATTATCATAGTTGAATGACAGAAAATGTGCAATGTCATAAATGTTGTGGTGAGAATGAGTTAAATAATTTATTTCTTCGCACGATTCTGCCAAGCATTGATTACTGGAAATAACAGAGCAGCGATACGATTCACTCTTGTCAATGAAATCCCCAGAAACACAGCGATGTTCAGACTACCCCGTCGAATAACCAATAAATGTATTAGGGACTAATTTCAATAAGTCATGGTTAGGCTGGGGATTAACATTATTAATGTCCTGACAATAAGAATAATTAGGGTAAAACGCATTAAGATCCAAATTAATTTTTGGAGGTTGGTACAAAGAGAAACTCCACACCGAACTCGAGGCAGCTTCTATAATTGTAGGGGACGTGTCAGTGCCTTGAAAATTCCGCTGACCCTCCGTCTCCCCCAAGCAGACCAAAAGACCATTTTTCCGACGACATCCCACCAGAGAAAGCTTGACTGCCAGTGTAACGAAGGTAGCCAGAGGGTCAGAAAAAGAAGAAAAAATCTCCAAATATGTAGGGCTATCGTCTATGTAACTATTAATCTCTGATTCACAGAGAGGCGAAGCTGAATCCAGTACACTTGCCGGAGTGATGGCGTTAGGGTTGGGACTTGGGGTTTTGTAAAAAGTTACAGAGAAGTAATTATTCAAACTACCAGCAGAGTGTACATTCAAATCCACACACAGATGACAACGAGTAACAATATTTAACCAACTAAAAGATAACTCCTTGATACGTAGGAAACAATCCACAATCACATCAATTTTGATCTCAAAGGGAAGATGACATGAGAAGATATCATAATTTATAGCATTCAAAGAACCAGATCTAAGCTGAAAGGC
>JAMKQA010014068.1:0-11492 GCA_024699735.1 Posidonia australis
TTGTCAAGAGAAAGGAAATTTGCTGGAGTTCGTGACATTGAAGACAATAATTATGCAACAAATGATAAATTCTTGACAGATCACAATTGTAACCATGCCGACAACAGCCTCGTGCGTGGCACGAAATGCCAAATGCGCAAGGGCCAGCAAAGTCACGATAAAAGCGATAAACAACGATAAAAATGCAGGAGTCGCCAACTACTTTACTTAAAAACGGGAGACGAGGAAAACCATTTTAAAACAATAAAATTATGCAACAAACCAATGGACAAGGTCACCATGAACCAAAAAAATGGGTAAGGATCCCTGTTACGCACGGGGAAGGTATTAGGTACCCTCGTACACCCAAGAAATCGGTCTTTCATGGGTTTCTCATTTACTTATATGGAAATGTTGACTTTTCAGCCTATTTCTGTACGTTCGAAGGCGATATGCAATGAAATACTACATGCGAGTTGTGCCTTACACTAAATATGGGTAAATGGACTGTGGGGTGTGTCCTAATGCTCTGAAAGATCACTCAAGTCATGGATCGAATATCGACACAAAGATATTGCATCGATATAACCACGAATCCATTAACATCAAGTGACTATCATCCTCACTTTACTACATACAAAACCTAGGACATATTGCATGGATAGGCATGAAACTGTGCAAATGCTATCCTGGCATATCTAGGAGAGGGCACTGGAACTTCCAGGTGCGCCTGTTTGGTGAGCCAGAATGGTGCTCTAGTCTGGTGCGCCACCTATGTGCTCCACTAAAGTGTGCTAATAATGTATGCCACTGAAGTGAGACCTAGAAATTGCAGAACAGACAGCAAGCTAGACCGATATGCTATGCGATATAAAATCTTGCAAATATGCTTGAGACCATCTGAAAATGCATCCTAGACATCTAAAAACCTGATCACATAAAGGTTCATCCTTCTTTCATAAAACCATAAAACAAAGAGTGAACTCACGACACCAGGACATGGGTCTTGTGCTCAAGGGCAATAAGCCTCACATAAGACCACAAAACTCGTATTTGGATAAAGGCCAATGTGCCCCAACTATGCTACTTGGGTTTGGATCATGGGCTGGTGCAAAAGAATTCTCTAAACGAGAGTCCAGGAAGGCAACCAGTTCACCAGACCCTAGTGGCAAGCCAACTTCACTAGATGCAAAACTAATGCAAACAGTGTTATTACATGATGAAATTGTGCAAACATGATCATGTTATATCTGAGATCAAACATCAGAAAGATCAGAGTCCATAACAAGCAGCAAAGCATGTAATCCATGATGCAAAATCCGACTGTTTGCATCCTGTGACCAGACTGGTGCGCTAGTGATGTGCTCTAACCAAGTGTGCCAATTGGTGCACTCCAGATTCTCTCTTTCAGACTGCAGTCTGATTTCAAAGCCTAGGCTGGATGTATGCAACTAGTTATATTAATGATTATTCAGATAACTAACCTAGATGCCAGGGAACATAATCATACTAAACAACCAAGTCTAAAACATTCATTTCACTCTCTCCTTATTCATGCATGTTTATGGGTTCTCAAGGACCATCATGGCCAGTGGTGGCTCTGGAGGTGCATGGGGACTTCCTAACGGACTGAGGGAACATGGGGGGAACAACATAGCATGCAAGGGGATGGTCACACCTCGTATTCAGTGGCCAGTGGCCTCATATGAACCGTGACCCACCACAAAATAGTGCAAACAAACACGAAAGTAGACCAACAGTGCAAATAACTTTACAAATAATATGCCATGCTTCACCACAAAGATAAACAAATAGTGTAACACTTAAATAAGCCGTAGAAAATCAAACCACATTCAAGTTCACAACATAAACCTATTCAAAACTGCCTAGAACAAAAGCAGAGAATAGGGAAATACCTGTGGTATTTTTCTCCTTTGGTGGCTCGAGATATCTCCCGCTAAATGCTTTGGACACGGTTGAGGATGCTCTGGGATGCAAATTGATGCTCTAGAGGTAGGGCACTGGTTGCAAAGAGATGATAGGTTGCCAAGAGAGCTAAAAGTGTTGTTTATGGATGGCTTTTAAAGGAGGTGAAGTTGTAAAGTTTTGGGATGTCAAAGGCCTTGGAAACCAACTGACCTGCATAGATTTGTAGAAGAATATTCGCAAGTGGAGGTTACATATGTAGAAGATGGACAGCCAATAGCCAGCACTCTGAAAAGTGTTGTGCGCCAACATGGTGCACCACATAGGTGCACCAGAATAGTGCTCCATATTGGTGCGCCATGATGGTGCTCCACATTGGTGCTCCGGAATAGTGCTCTCCACTTGGTTGCCTAGATTATTGATTGGGCCATGGGCTTGCGGTCATGGTTTGTGTGATGATCCTAGACTAATCGAAATGTCAGATAGGGTTCAGATGTGGTTAGGCCTGTCGTGTCCAAAGCAACATCCTTTTGGAGAGTTTGCCTACGAGCCACCTCAAAATCAGGGTGTCTACAACAATATCAAGTAAGCAACCGAAGCTTTACATAATTAATATATAGAGGTTGTAGAAAGAAGTTTTTACTTCTATGTCTTTGTAATCATTTATCTTATTACATATAGGTCTAACTACCTTTACACATTTCATAGCATGAAATGTAGTGGTTCCTAGATTAGAAAAGTTATTTATAATGAAAGCTTCAAACGAAAGGTACATTAAGTAATAGTTTAAACCAATTCTTGTAATCTTAAAACTGATTAGTGACAACTTGTTTGTACTTAGGTCATCGATATATATGTGAAAATTCTAAGGGACGTTGGCTATGAATGTTCACCATGAGCTACCATTTTGCTATTTTCATCGGTTGTGGTAGTTTTGTTTTTTTTTTTTGTATGTGTTACCAATCAACTTCCTATTAATAACAAATGAATTATTGAAACTCAGGGCATCCTAAACACCTATTCTGGAACCGCAAATACAAAGTTGTTTGAAAGGCTGGAGGAACAATTGAAGTATGCCAAATGGGAACTGCAAAGCTTTGGAGTGATGTTAATTCCATTCCAGTGCAACTGTAATGCCTGGATGTGTCACCAAGTAGCATCAGTACAATCCATTAATTACTTAACAAAATTAAACAAAAATGAAGTAATTAATAACTAAATAACCACCCAGAATCTCGTGTGCAGCTAGTGACTCCTCTATATGGACCAGGACTGGACTGCACCTGAAAACTAAACACAAAACGCGCAAATGACCACAAGGCCACCCCGCACATGTCCACCAAAACCACGGCAATATCATAATAAACCATGCCAATAGCAGTAATCAAATCACGATAGAATTTATTGTATAAACAAGCCTTTATAAATACTTCTTTTTATTTTCCCTAAAAATTTCCATGCATTTTACAAATCATATTCATACATCTTAGGAAACCAAATCTCAACTAGAATCCAACCTAAAATAGCACAAGCCCAATCACATCTAAATCTTGGTTGGAAACTAGCTAAAAACCATAAGTCCAAATAAGACTAGAACCTACAGAAAACCACAGAAACCACACTCCAATCCTAGCTCAAAACCAAGCACACATAGTCTATCTAAAACTTGTCGCGTCACCCTAGCCACAAGTGACCAACCCAGCCACAATCAGTTGGCGAGGCACCAACCATATAACACCCCCAATTCCCATAATAATTTAAAATAAATTAAATTACAGGAAATTAAAAGCTAAATATAAATATTATCAACTAGGATTTGTGTGTGCGGCTACGAGACTCTGGACTATGTGCACTATGCTAAACCCAACTACATGTTTTCACTTGCAACTCAAAAACCACAAAGAACAAGTGTGAGTGACAAAAGTCACCCAGCACACACCCCACAAAAACAGCGGAAAACAAATTTATATTAATTTTTCCTTAAAATCATTTCACAAATCATTTTCTCCAAAACCATCGAAACAGACCAACCAGGCCCAACGGTCGAAAACCACAACAAATGCAGCCTATATCGGCCAAAACAACAAACAGGGCTTTACCAACCTAAAACCACAAACAAGGCCCTCAATGGCCAAAACCACACACAATGAGTTGAGAATCCTGATGCCAGGCAACCAACTCTGGCTAGAAGTAGTCACCAAGGTGCACTGCATTGCCATGGTGTGCCACTCTATGCAGGAGCCAACCACCGTCCCACGATCCTCCCACTTGAGAACCCTCACAAAGCCAACCCCTCTGGGAAGGTAATCCGGTCTCTCAGAATGCTATTAGCTACGAGGCACGTGTCCCACTTGCATTGGCCATCATAGGGTACGCCTCATTACGACATTTTCCAAATGGTGCTCAGGAGGTAGTGTCATACCTCCACACCCAACAACACCCAAGCCTTAGTGTTCACAACGACAGCAAGAGTGTCATACCTCCCCGTGATGCCATAAAACTCCTCCACCTGCAGACCACAACCTAGCCTCGTGACGACAGTCAGGGAGTCTTATACCTCCAAGACCTGACGACTCTCAGCCTCAGGTATCTTGGCCCCTAACTTCAACCAGGGATATGGGCCTGACCACTCAAGAATGACATCACATTCCCTGGTCCCAAGGATGTGGTCCTACAGTGTCTTGGCCAGCACACAGAAAACAAGGTATACTATTTTCCAAAACGGGCCAACTCATTTCTTTGAAAACCATTTTCAAACAAATTATATCTTTGGAAACTCATTCAAAACCTTGACAAAACGGCACATCAGGTGCCCCACAAGACCACTACTGATGGCCCATGATCCCATCTCTAATGGGCAAAACAAACCAATCTGGAAAACCCACAAGGATCATATTGTATAAAACAACTGGGTCTTGATTCGACATATCGAAATGGGCTCGGTATAACGAAATCTCCTAGATCGGAAGACCGACTAGAATCGATTGACCGAAATAGGTGCAGGCACCTAAAACAATAGACCGAAAATCAGACCGGTCAACCGAAAGTTCCTAGTTTGATAGATCGAATAAATCCGATCGACTGAATTGGAACACAATGGTCTACACTCATAACCAAAAATGGTAGACTGAGGAGATTTAGCCAACCGAATTTTGACCAGAGGACCTAATCTGATAGAAAAATGGCATACTGAAATGATTTAGTATGTTGTTTTCTGCGAAACAAGAAAACGACCCAGGGCACCTGTAGACACCTCGATTTTGAGGTGACTCATAGATGAGCTTTCCAAATGTTGCTTTGGATGTGGCTAACCCTTGAATCCTATTAGCTAAACCAAATCTAGACTTATAGTAGGCCTGCAGCCCAACTAGAAATCCAGACAAGTAGGGGAGAGCACCTAGCTAGCACACCTACCTGGCACACCTAGCTAGCACACCTAGTTGGCGCACCTACCTGGCGCACATACTTGGCGCCCAGCCATTTCTCAGGCTGCTGGTTGCTGGCTTTCCACCTCCCATGACTGTTACCTCTACCAACGAATATGCCATGGAATCTTCCAGGCTTTTCGTCTACGAGGCTCCTTGCTTTCCTAGGAGTTACCCTTGAAAAATCCCTATGTATAGACCCCTATAGGCAGCCATTTAAGGTTAGACATACATAGCTACAACCAGCCTTCTCCAGAATTCTACAACTATCCACTTGAGCTCTCAAGCTTTTCCTTGCATCCAGAGATATTCTCAGCCCTTCCAAATCCTCAAGGAGCTTATTATCTTGGGTCTTTTTATTTGAAGGAACATCTTGGACAAGGTAGGCCCTTCCCACTTTTCCTTTAAGTTCTTATTCTTGTGCATTGGAATAAAGCATGCTAGAAATTCCACATATGGTCTGATTTTTCTGTGTTTTCATGAGGTTTCTATGATGATTTTACTTGTCCTCCTTACAAGATGCTCTCCATGCAAATCTACACTTTTGTTTGCAAGCATGCTTATTTTGTTTCTAGTATAAAAATCTACACTATGTTGCCTGTATGAGCTATCTTTTTCTTACTATTTCTTTGCACATAGATCCATGCCAAGCGCCTAAACATTAAGTTATGCAGTAGAAATATTCTTGGTATGATCATCGCTTACATGTGTTTTGTTGGGTCTTCTTATTTCATGTTTGTTCTTTTGCATTTTGTATGCGTTTCTGCCATGAACCCATTAAATCATCTTATTTTCAATCAAATGATAGTAAGATGGCTTTGATCATATGCATCCTGTCATGCTTTCAGCTTTTAACATCCGCATAAATCAACCTGCATTAGTATAAATCACCCATCTCTATTATGGGTCAGATTCTAGATCAGATTGCAGTCTGATCCAGATTTTCTAGGGAGCACCAATCTGGAGCACCTATATGGCGCACCAGAGCGGCGCACCCAACCAGAGCACCACTCTGGCGCACCATTCAAGAGCACCAGACTGGTCAGAGAGCAAAACATTCACTTTTGCATACCTGTTTGCATGGTTTTCTGAATGATTTTGAGCCTGATTCTTCTACTGCTCGTTCTTTGATATTCCATGGTTTTGCATGCATGTTTTCAGTTTAAAGCAAGATTTTTCACTAGTTGTTTTCTCCCTTTGGATATTCAGTCCTTGGTCAGAATCTGGTAGGCTGGTTGCACTTTACTCCTACGTGGAGAACCTTGTGCATTAGCCCATGATCCAGAGACATGGCTGAATCCTGCTTCTCTCATTTAGCATAAAATAGGTGGGGTCTTGTGTGAGGCTACCAGCCCTTGAGCACAAGGTCCACAAGTCATTGCACTTGCATTTCTTTCACTTTTAAGGCATGTTTTCCAAGTTTTGCGAAGGATTTTACATTGCATACATTTCCAGAATGCATTCTCATGTGATTTGGCATTGCATGGATTTCTGTTTTCCCTCAGCACATCTTTCTGGCCCACAAAGGAGTACCTAGGTGGCGCACTAGACTAGAGCACCAGTTTGGCGCACCAAACAAGTGCATGAGCCTATTTCCCATAGCACACAGCAGGCTTTTATATGGTTTTAGCATGTTCTCTCAACATGATTTGCTTCTGGATTTTTTCCTTGTTTTCTTCCTTGATATATCAGGAAGGCATAGCACTGTTTTTTAACCATTTTATGCATGTTAGATTGCATTTGGCATATAGCAAAGTAGGGATGAAAAATCACTCGAAAATATTAGATCTTTGATCTTATTTATGCAATATCTTTGCATCGACACTTGACCTGACATACGAGTGATACTTCTGAGCATTAGGACACACCCCTGCACATCATGCACCCGTATTTCAGACACCACACACATTAGCATGGTATGGCATATTGCCCTCAGGCGTACAGAAAAGGCTGAAAAGTCGATATTTCATAAGCAAATGAGAAACCAATAGAAGACTGATTTATCGGGCGCACAAGGGTGCCTAATACCTTCCTCGTGCGTAACAGGGATCCTTACCCATTCCTGGTTTATGACCTGCTTTTCCATTGCATGATTTGCATGTTTTATTTGGTTTTCCTCGTCTTCCATGTTAATAGACTAGGTGGCGACTCCTGCATTTGCATTCTTATTTTCATTTTATTTTTGCCGTGACTTTGCCGACCCTCAGGTATTTTGGCCTTTTGCGTCGAAGTCCTCGAGGCTGTCGTCGGCATGGTTACAACACCCACCTACAAGATTGCCCAAAATGGGACCAAGGGGCAGACCCCCAAAACAAGCACCACAAAATTCAACTAAAACATATATTGTAGACCCTCAAGTCTACTCCAAATCCACACAAACAAAACTAAAATCCATTCACATGCAAAGAGAAATAAATTTGATAAGCCACATGGGTCAAAACGACCCAAAACCACAACACCATAAATGCCACCATAAATCATCATAAATTCACAATAAATTCTAGGAATGTAAATTTACCTAGATTCCATGCATTCCTATCTTTTTCTACCATTTTCATACTTTCTACAACATGAGGTGAGGTGCACCCATTGGCTCCGATTACCAATACCCCACACGAGCACATCGGCCACAACCATTGGCTCCAAGCATAAGCCATCCACTGGTCGCACCAACCAGCCCTCAAACACGGGCCACACATAGACCCACACTCAGGCTCACAAGCACAGTGCCACCCACGTGGGGATAAGCATAGGAATACAAAAATAGAAGCCGGCCCATGTGGCCCAAGCTTGAAGCCACAAATCACACAAACGGGCTTCGAAACAGTAACACCCATCCAGAAATAAATTCATTAAAATGTAAATAATTACAAAATGAATTTACGGGTATTACAAACCCTGACCCTATTGCATTGCCAAGATGAACCACCCTGCACAAGAGTCCACCTACCTCGACCTCGTAGGCCTCACAAAACCATGACCCATAGGTCACACAAACAAGCATGGGGTGCGTCCTCACGACTCCCCTTGGTGTTTGAACACCTAGGGACTCACAACCTCAGGTCTAGCCAGTACTGAGGAAAGAGGGTGGACCAGATTCTTTCACTCAGACCCTACAGTACCTCAAAGAGCCACAATCTTTTTCACCTGTGCCCGCTGTCATTAACCAAGTTGTAGAGCACATACCAATTTCATAGAGGCCTCATACCCCTATCGGCTACGGCCTTACCGCCACGTGGATTTGACCAAAAACCACGGAAAAATCCTTTTTAAAAGCAGGCATCTCTTTTCAAAACCATTTTGAAAACATTTTCCATTACAAGAATCTCTTCCAGGAGTCTCAACTCAAACACAAGAATTTCCTTTAGAAACACTATATTAATACATGATATTATTGGCCATTTAAAAATCTATTTCATTATTGCAGGAAATAGTCCAAGGCCTGATTCGACATACCAACCAAGTTCGGTATGCCGAAATCCCCTGATTTGGCATATCGAACCAAATCAGCATGTCGAACTAGGCAATTTTTGAAAAATAACCTCAACCCTAGAGTCGTTGTCTGTCAGAGTTGGGACCTTGGCCGAACCCACCTCTAGGTTACCATAAATCCTGCAAAAATCAACATTCCTAATATGCCAAGTCTACTTTCATTTGGGACAAATTTCATTGAAATCCATGGAGCATAGCATGAGATATGAAAATCAAAAATCGAAGAACCCATCTTAAAACACTATGGCTCAACTCACGAAAATTCATCAAAATTCATTGATAAATCATGAAAAAATCGTGGATCCATCACAAATGTTGGAATCTAAGCTATACCATTCATTTTCATGGATTAAACTCAAAATTCCATCATTCATTAAAGATTTAACAAAAAAACAGAGAGAAAAGATGAAGGCAAGACGTGTGCGCGATGGCAATCTTCGGCAACCCTACTCCAGTCTAGCAAGCTCTCCTCTCCTCCTGATGTCCTCCAAACACTCTCAGCCTCTAACGAGCCTCCTCTCCTTGGTGGCCTCCAATGCTCTCTCTCTTTCCCTTTCCTTCTCTGGTTCTCGCCCACTCTCTACCTCTGATGCCCGACGCCATCTCCTCTTCCCCTCTTATAATCCCCTACCCTACCACCTGCCACCCTCTACTGCTTGAAATCTCAGGCTGGCTCTAGTAGGGCATGGCAAAGGTATGGAGGAGGTGCAGGGCATGGTGTCGTCCTTCAAGGCATGACTCATACTGTTAAGGGCGGTGGCATCAAGAAAGAGTTGGGCTTCTACTATGCACATTTGGCATTATCTCCTCCTTGGCATCTTGTCCACATGTGTGGGTTTCTAGATACCAAAATACCACACAATAGAGAGAACTGGAGATAAACACCAATGAAATTGAGGGAGTACAACACAAATCCATAATATAACACCATGAAATTATCCTGATTACAAATACACAAATACATTTACTCTGGGTAATAGGTCCAGACCACAGTTAAGCTAATTCTAGGCACAGATGTTACA
This sequence comes from Posidonia australis, assembly GCA_024699735.1. Taxonomy (NCBI): domain Eukaryota; kingdom Viridiplantae; phylum Streptophyta; class Magnoliopsida; order Alismatales; family Posidoniaceae; genus Posidonia; species Posidonia australis. The sequence continues at coordinate 9,845 of JAMKQA010014068.1, forward strand.
ACAACTTTCATTGGCAACTAGGGGCGGCAATGGGTCAAGTCTAGACCCAAGACCCGTGGGTCTGGACCTGCAAAGTATGGGTCTGGGTCTTGAAAATAAGACCCGTGGACCCGTGGACCTAAACCCGTTAGACCCGCTCACTTATTGGGTCAGGTCTGGGTCTAAAAAAACCCAGACCCGTGGACCCGCTCACTTATGATATATGTATACTATATATATATATGTATATATATATATATATAATATATGTTATTCACTTCCCCTGTGCGGCTGTGCCCTAATCCCTAACACTCCACCTCCCCTCGGGCCTCGTCTTCCTCCTCCTCCGCAAGACCGCAACTCCGCCTCCCCTCTTCTTCCTCCGCAAGCCCGCAACAGATTCGGCTCTGCCTCCCTAGTCCTCCATCTCCTGGTTCGGACTCCGGAGGTCCCCTATCCGGCTATCCCTCCACCTTAGATTCGTCCCCTCAGCCCTCTCCCTCCTCCATCTCGCTGTCTGCGGGCTACGGTCCTCTCCCTCAGAGACAGAGTCGATCCTCCACCTCAGATTTGTCCCCTCAGCCCTCTCCCTCCTTCATCTCGCCGTCTGCATGCTGCGGTCCTCTCCCTCAGAGTCGGTCCTCCACCTCAGATTCGTCCCCTCAGCCCTCTCCCTCCATCCATCTCTCTGTCTGCCAGCTGCGACCCTCTCCCTCAGAGTCGATCCTCCCTCAGATTCGTCCCCTCTCCCTCCTCCAGCTTAGATCCGTCCCTCAGAGCCTTACACTGGTCGACGGCCCTCCCTCAGATCTGTCCCCTCTCCGACTCTGATCTGTCCCCCCTCCCCCTTCCACCCCAACTTGAGTGCTTGACAGCCACAGGCCCACAGAGCCTCCACTTCTAGGCCGGCGACAGACAGCACAAGGTGCCATCTCTTCCACTTCCAGGTCTGCGGGCTGCCACTCCCAGGTTTGCGGGCTACCACTCAGGCACTCAGCCTGTCAGCCATCTCTTTTTCATTTGTTTTTCATGAAATCTTGAATTTTGTTTATGATTCAGTAAAGTTTAATTATGTTTATGATTTAGTAATTTTTTTGTTTTCTAAATTATGTTTATGATTCATATAATTTTCCTCTGAATCTCTGATCATACTTGTCTATTCAATTTATTTTCCTCCTTTCCTATTTTTTGCTAAATGTGTATTCAGTTGAATAGATATGTTTATAATTTAGTTGAATGATTTTTTTGCTAGATATGTTCATAATTTAGTTGAAATTTTTTTTTGCAAACCGATTTAGTTGAATGCCTATTCAGTTGAAGAGATATGTTTATAATTCAGTTGAATGATTTTTTTTTGGCTAGATATGTTTATAATTCAGTTGAAGAGATATGTTTATAATTCAGTTGAATGCCTATTCAGTTTATTTCATTGAATCAATAAAGTAATTGTTTGCATGTTAAATTGAATTTGAATGTCTTTTTTTTCTTACGTAGACAATGTCTGATGCCAATGTTGATGATGTGAATACTCAGTCGAATGTTTCTCCTTTAATGATAGAAGAACCATCTTTTGGAAATTCTGGGAAAAAAAGAAAACATACCTTAGATGTTTGGAATCACTTCACCTATATTTGTGATAAAGGCTTAGCTAAATGTAACTATTGCAAGA
>JAMKQA010014075.1:0-12228 GCA_024699735.1 Posidonia australis
GGGTCAAGTGGGAGAGGCCAATGCACGGGCGGAGGTGCTGCTGCGAGTGGGAAGCTGTATCCGGTGGAGCGGCGCGTGAGGTGCGACGCGGGCGTTGGCGGGTGCGCGCATGGAGCTTTTACGGTCGACCGGTAGTGGCGGGTGCGCAATCTTGACAGCGTGTAGTTGTAGCTGGCGAGCAGCAGCGTTGGGCGATGGCGCGCGCAGGGAGCTCGCTGGGGATGCGGAGTTCGTGCGGTGCGCAGAATAGGGGGAGGGTGCTCGCGGGGGTTGCTGAGCTCGTGCGGCGCGCAGAACAGGGGCAGGGTGCCCGCCCGGAGGCAGCGGCGATTCGTAGTGGAAGCAGAAACCAGGGCGGGAGAGGGTGCGAGGCTACGCGCGGCGGGTGCGAGGTGACGACGAACCGCGCGATGCACTGCAACTACGCGGGAGAGGCGATGTCGGTCGAGTGACGGGTACGACGATCGACGTCGGGGGTCTGGCAGCGGTGGTGGGCGTCTGTCCGCGAGGTCAGGGAAGCACAGCGGCGGACGGCGAGCTCGAACACGGTGGACGAACGAACACTCTGATACCACTGATGGTTTTCGTCCGTCGATGAGCAAGAGATTCCAATGATCAGAGGATTTGGGGGCTCCGACGATGTTCAAGAAGGAGGAAGATAGATGTAAGCCTTTTTGCTTGTCTTAATCCTTTCTACCTTCTCCTCTATTTATAGGGGACCTTCACCACTCCTCTGCCCCTCCTCCAATGGCTCCCCCAAGCCGTTAGAATTCCGGTCATTAAGGCCTTGTAACCGTCGAAGTAAATCCGACCTTCAATGGTTTGATTTCCAGCCATAAATGGATGAAACGATTGTCCGTTTCACCACCCTTCTTCAATGACCATTACTCACACAAACAACACCATACCACAATCTTTGCAAAGCGCCACCAAGCCTCCGCCTCCATTGCATCTGCAAGCCAAATAGGAAGGAAGCCACCGCAAGCAATTGCCAGGAGGGACAAGCGCACATCAACATAGGTGAGTTCTTGCTCCTAGAAGTTCATTATTTTAATATTTAAATTCCTGTATGTGTGTATTGCTTTTCTTTTGCTGCATATTTGCATTTTCATGCATCATCATGAGTCGACGATGGGTTCGTGCCCATGTGAGGCTGGCAACCTTTGAGCACAAGGTATGACTTGTTCCGGCACTGCCCTTTACTCCCCTCCATTCTCTAGGTTGCCTTAGACAGGTATCTCAAGTTCACGGCCTCATTCATGGCTGGATGGGCACGAGAGCACCAGTGCAATCCAACAAAGATGGGAGGGAGTCCTATTTGCATTTTGAGTACTGATATTGCATGTCATAGCACTACTAGAAAAACAGGAAATCGCGAGGACAGTTGTCCTCGCTAAGTCTTCCCAATGTCCTCGTAGTTTCCTCGCTAATAACCTTTGCGAAGACATTGCGAGGATAATAAGTCCTCACAAAATGCATCATCGTTAAATTTCAATTGCGAGTAAATTTTTTAGCGAAATCCTCGTAAGAAATTTTGCGAGGACTTGGCGAGGACAGAAAGTCCTCGTTATGTCCTCGCTATTAGTCGCAATTTCCTCACAATGTCCACGCTATTTCTCACAAAAATTTCTAAAAAAAATTTAAAAATAAATAATTGCGAGGACTTAGCGAGGAAAATGTCCTCGCTAAGTCCTCGCAAGTTATAAAAAAAATTAAAATTTTTTGTTAGACACGTATTTCATATCAGCAACGTAATAAAAATAAAACCACAAAAATAAAGATAAAAGGAATGAAGATAAGACACATCAGCTACATGCAACTCCAATGCCAAAAGTACCTCCCATCTGCATTAACAAAAAACATGATCATTGGAGAATTTGAACTATGGGGAAAATGCAACTCCAAATTAACAGGAAAAGATCATTTTGTTAATAGAAAGCATATATTTGAGGAACAAGTTGTTGGCCATTCTCCTAGTAGAGAGAATTAATAAAATCAGTCATAGTCTTCTACCATTTTGATGGTGTTTCAAGTGAATAAAAAAAGTATAGGAGTGCGTTGCTAACCTGTATCCAGTCACTAGGTAGTGAAGGTAGGTGGAAATTTCAGCAATTGCTAATTCCATTCCTAGACATAATCTGCTGCCTTGTCCAAACAGCATGAAATACTTATGGGTCTCCAAGTTGCTTTCCTGTATTGTACAAAGAATACAAATTACAAGTGAAATTTGTCATGTTTACTTTCACAGACTTCTGAACTACAAAATTTGAGCAAAACAGTCCTTTTATACTGTTGGTAATAAGCTGAGCCCTTTTCACTTACCAGCCATCTCCATGGATTGAAGATTAATGGGTCAGCATGTAGGACAGGATCATAGTTAATCTCTCTTGTAACGACATAGATTCTCCACCCTTTTGGAATAAGAAACCCTATTTAAAGATAGAAATAATCAGTGGACTGGAAACAATTGGTTTTGTAAAAAGAAAAAAAACGTGACAGCTTATTAGTGATGCATTTAACCAAACCTACCTTTCATTTCGATATCTCGAGTTGTTTTCCTTAAAAGTCCATTGACAACGGTGGCTAATCTCATAGCCTCGTATATCACCTGTGTAAAGACTCGATAAATTATGCATTGGTTTCAGAACTTCAGCATATTTACCATTCCCCTCCTTCCTTGTCAAAAAGGTCCATCAGAACTTCGCAATTACTTGAATTCTCAGAAAAAAAATACTAGTAATTCTCACTTTGCCAACTGGGTGCTTACCTGAAGGCCTTGGCGATAGTTCGTGCCTGGGAAATCAATTGGTAGAGAGAGAACACCCACCACTAGTTTATAGAATTCTGGCTTGATGACCTCTGATATCGGACGGGAGTCGATGCCAGCAATCTGGTTCCAGGATGAGAGAAATGCCATCTGCACGGGAACAACAAACAGTTATCAACATGTACTCCCTTAAGAAAATTATACATAATAATTAACTTCAAATGCAGGACATACACAAAGAAACCAGCTATTAGAAGAAATGTTTACCTCTTTGGTTTTCTGTTGGATATCAACAACTTTTCCACTCAAATTACTTAAGTGAGACCTCGAGAATTCATCGATATTCGGCAAGAGCTGATCCCGGATCATGATTGGATTAACGAGAGCAAGAAATGCAGCTCTCATGGTCTTATGAAGGCTGCCATCAACAACTGCAATATTGGCCTTGCCAAGTATATCTAACATGGACTGTGGGTAACCAGGAACAAGTCCCTCCTTCTCATTCAAGGGGATGTACCTATTGAGGTCAGGGTCCATGGAAATAATTGTGGGACATCCTAGTATATGTGTCTTGAACAGGTTGCCATACCTGTAAATTTGGATTTATATGGAAAAGATGGCATAATAAGCACCACTAATGAATATAATACCTATATAATCCTCTCTGGAATGTAAATTTCTAGTAAAAGAATTCAAGTTCATGACATACCAGAAAATGAAATCTCGAATTAAAAAAATAAACCAACTTAAACCTTGATGGAAAAGAATAATATGCCAACTAAAACAAGGAAAAAAGGTGTATTAATTAAGTAAAAAGGGGCAACAACTGAAGTATGTCTCGAAAATAAAAGGGCAAAGAGGCAGCATTTTTATACCAACCACACGAAAGCTAGTGAAAAGAACAAAGTATCTCAAGAATAAAGATTAAAGCAACCCAACGATATCCCACTTCATTGAAGCTATGAAAAATAGTCAGAATTTCATAGCTCAACCAGCTAAAACCAGAAAACATCCATTCCTTGAGACAACAGAAAGCTTGTATCCACCGTGAAAGGGACAATAACAAAAACCACGAATGGAACAAGTCGGAAAATATCCGTCATGGTCCGAGTTAGCTACCTCCCGCAGATGTCGAAAAACCAAACCTCAGAGATCACATGACACCACAAGATGTCGAAAAACAAAAACTCAGAGAAAGTAAGAACTCAAACCTGCTCATGGAAACAACAGCCCGCAAAGCCGGACAGATACAGAGAAGCTTCGCGTAAACCTTCACCACCATGGACTTCACTACCTTCTGCGCCTCCAACTGCTGCTTCGCCTTGGCCTTGAACAAACTGGAGGCGACGACGAGCAGGAGACAGTGATCAATGGAAGCCCCACACCCGTAGGGAGGTAGCGAGAGGAGAGACGAGAGGGAGAGAGAAGGCAGATGAAGAAATGGGAAAGTGGCCTATCGATTGGAATTTTAGGGCGGATTTAGCGAGGACATATCCTCGTTATTTACTCGCTAAATAAAGGGCGAGGACACAGCGAGCATATATCCACGCTAAGTCCTTGTAAAATAATTACGACAACTAGTCCTCGTTATTACCATGTTATTTTTTTACGAGGATAAGTCATCGTCATGTCCTCGCTAAATCTGGAATTTCTAGTAGTATAGCTCTAACATCATCATCTCTGCATGTGACCATGATTTACTTTTTTGGTTTTACTTCGTCCTATGGTACACCCACTAGCTTTCTCAATATTTGTTTAATGTTTTTGAATCATCCCATTGCATGGTTTGAGTAAGGAAAGCTCAGCAACCTGAAGCAGTACCTGGAGTGCGTGTTATTGGCACACTAAATGGGTGCAATATATTGGTGCACCTACCAGGTGCAAGTCCTCCAGATCAAACTGCAAGCTGAGCTTCCTAGGCTTGTTTTTCCTAGTGATTTTCTACGATTTTTGATTAACTAAGCTTAGATCTTGTTTACTCGTATGATTCTTGTTAGCCTTGCATGGTTTCACAATCATTTCAGGTTTTCTCGATTACATCCATTAGGTGGTGATGCATACTATACAAAGTTTTGAGAACCAGGCGCGATGACCTTGCATGCCTCCCCAATGAGTTGTATCGGTATATGCGAGCACCCTAGTTCTAAACACGTATAGTGTGGCTAAGAGTTTTGTTGCATTATTTCCTACCGTGCTTGTTTTCCACCCACATAGCATTAAACATCCATTTGTTAGGCATAAATCAATGTATGCATTGGCATAGCATTGTATATCACCCTTGGGCATGCATAAACAAGCCTCGAGCCAACATAGTCATATAAGCGAGCATAAAACCATGAAAGATAGATATGTCGGGCACACGGGGGTGCCTAATACCTTCCCCATATGTAACAGGAATCCTTACAAGTCATTAGGATGATTTTGGGAATGGTCCAAAAAGAATTAGCAAGATGAATTGGTGTTTGGTCTTACAAGTCATTATGGACTTCAAAACCACTATGAACTTCTGTGTGTTTCTTAGGGTGAGCTTATACTCTGAATGTGTTTAATTGATGTTCCAACTAAGCTTGCAAGTTTTTAATGATTTTTCTAAATTTATTATGAGAAGATAAGAGTGGTTCTAAGAAGTAGTTTTCCAAAGAGTTTTCTAAAGATTCCTAAAGAGAATGGATAACTTTAAACAGTGGTTTCTAAAGAACCAACGAGTTTCCAAAAGTATTTAATGGTATTTTCAAAGATGATTTCTGAGCATTTTCGAAAATAGTTTCCAAAAGAGTTTGGAAAAAAAGAAATGCATAGATTTTCAAAGGTTTTGAAAGATTTTCTAGAGTTTTCTGTTAGCTGAGGTCGAGAGACCGACGAGACGTACCACTAGGACCAACGAGTGTGACGATATCCTTGAGGTGGTCTAACATGTTGCCTAAGGTGAGGCCAGAGACCAAGAGGCTAAGGTAAGTGTCTGTCAGATCCTAGAATTATGAGACTCCAGGATTGTCATTCATGAGGTCAAGGTTGAGGTTTGTAGGTCGAGGGCTGGCTAAACTTGGAGGTATGAGACTCCGTTTGTTTCGGGTGTCGAGGACCCAAGGTGTTGACTGTACATAGAGACATATGGCAGCAAGCCAAGGGATATGAGACCTCTATATAGCTGGACGTGACACCTTGATTATTACGAGTGCCAAAACTGAGTTTGAGACTGTTAAATACTAGCAAAGGCTAGAGTGAGAGTCCTTAAGTATCCAGGCACACAGAGGTATCAAGAGGAGACGCATCCCCGTGTGAGTTGAGATAAAGGCTTGAGTGGTCATAGTACAAAGAGGCCCATTGGTTGGGGCAGTGGTATGCCCTACATGGAGAATTACATCGTTGCAGTGCAAACATCGTTGATCGTGCTTTGATGCACTACTTGTGGCCAAGTGTTGGTTATTTGGTGCTGGACAACACAGTACACTAGAAAGGCCTAGAGGCTAGAATTTGTTGAGACTAGAGTTTTAGGACTAGTTCCAGTCAAAATCTGTGTTTTAGTTAGATTTGACATTTGTGTTTTGGACTGGAATCTAGTTTAGAGATGCTTCCAAAAAAGTATCAGAGTTTTAAAGAAAAGATAAATGTTTGAAAAAAGTATCAAAGTTTTAAAGAAAAGATAGATGTTTGAGAAAAGCATCAGAGTTTTAAAGAAAAGATAAATATTTGAGAAAACCATCCGATTTTCAAAAAAAAAGAAAAGTACTTAATAAAAGCATGAAATTTTCATAGAAAAGATAGATGCTTGAGAAAAACATCAGACTTTTAAAGAAAAAGAAAGATGTTTGAGAAAAGTATGAGATTTTAAAATAGAAAGAAAATATTTGAAAAAGGGATTATGCCAATTTTTGAGATATGTTTTGTTGTTTTGACTGAATAGAGGCTCAGTGTTAGTGTGATACTCTTCAGTAATTATGAACTTGATTTGGCAAGAGTGACCATTTCAAATATGGATTAAGTTTTGAAAATCATACATGTGCTTTAAAATAAAAGACAGAAAAAGGATTTGAAAGTTAAGAGTATGATTTTGAAAAGAAAAGTAAAGAATAGTTTTTAAAGACATGATTTCAAAGTCTTTAGAAAAATGTGACAATTGTTTAAAGTTATCCATGCTGTTTAGGAATCTTTAAAAAACTCTTTGGAAAACTATTTCTTAGAACCACTCTTATCTTCTCATAATAAATTTTGAAAAATCATTTAAAACTTGCAAGCTAATTAGTTGGAACATTAATTAAACACTTTAAGAGTATAATCTCATCTTAAGAAACACACAGAAGTTCACAGTGGTCTTCAAGTCCTTAATGACTTGTAAGACTAAACACCAATTCATTTTGCTAATTTTTTTTGGGCCATTCCCAAAACCATCCTAATGATTCTCGTACTCATTCTTGTGTCAATTTAATTATTTCTCCAAGATTAATACATATATACACCTATAACTATGCCAACGATAACTCATGCAAGGCATGAAAGGCCGAATGCACGAAACTAAGTAAAGTCATGGAGAAAACCATGACGGAAGAGCAATGATAGAGAAAATAAAGTAATGAAGTTGCCACCTAATCTACTTAAAACGGAAGACGAGGAGAACCATGCACAAATGACAAAAATAATGAAAAGAATGCAAATATGCATGATCCGTGCCAAAGAAAAGGTCAAAGGTCATTACGCACCAAAAAGTTGAGTAAGGAGTATTGCCCGAGATTGTGTACAACATCTAGGAGTGATACTAGAGTAATGTGTGTTTAAGTGGAGCGTATGCTAGGTGACCTTTCAATGATCACTCATGTGTATTTTACTTGGTGTTTTCTCAAGTGCAAGATAGGAGTAGAAGTTTGCTAGTGCACGTAAAGATGGAGTCAGTCGACCACACATCAAGAGTTTTAGGTAAGTATTTAGTTTAATTTAATTCAGTTAATAGTATTTTTATTTATATTGTTAATTGTTAGATTTAATATTAGAATTGATGCAAGTGATTATTGTAAAAGAAAAAAATGGCAGTTAGATTTTGGTTAGCTGCTCGAGGTCAGGTGTACGTGTTTTGCCTTCTTTATGTTGTCCAATCGTTGTTCTTGTCCTTTCCTAGGTCTCTTCGTTGCTATTTATTTCTTTCTACTTATTGGCTTCTTAAGGGTTGTTTACTCTACTAAGCTTACTTGGGATTGTTGCACTTGCACTACTAGTGTTGTTGCTCCTGCTTTGCTGGGGGTGCTTGGAGTGCTTGGGATTGTTGCTCTTGTACTACTAGAGTTGCTTGGGGTTGCTACTCTTGCTCCGCTGGGAGTGCTTGGAGTTGGTCTCTCCTGCACTACTAGGGATGCTTGGGGTTGCTGCTTCCTGTTAAGTCTCTTCATTGCTTGAGGTCGTTGTTCCTACATTACTAGGGTTGCTGCTCTTACTCTGTTAGGGGAGCTTGGGGTTGCTCCTACTCCTGTACTACGAGGAGTGCTTGAGGTTATTGCTTCCTCTTACTCCTTTCTCGTCTCCTTGTCCTCGAATCATCAAGGAGTTAACTGTGTCAGTTGCTCCTGTGGAGATTATTCAGGACTTCTCCGATTATCATGTTAGACGTTGTGTCTTGGTGTTGGTTGTTGAATTCTTTAACTTGAATTTTAGGGCCTCCACTCTCTTTCAAAATCCTAGTGTTGGAGGCCATTAGGACCTTTACCTTTTTCATCAAAGTGGCTTTATCCTGCGTGAGAGCCCTCACTTGAACTTTAAGACGAGCTATTATGTCATCCTTCTCCTTATGTTGGGTTTCGAACATAGTCTGTTGTTCCTTGTTTTGCTTTACTACCTTGGTCCATTAAGTGATAGGGTCAACATGGTCTAACACTTTCAGTATTGTTTCGATGTTGTTCTTGGTGCTGCTCTCAGAACGTCCACCATTACCTTTTGATGGTCTTGGTGCCCCATCAGAAGAAGACCGATCATTGTCTTCAAGTAGATCAATTACATTAGGTAACTCGTATTGTTCCTTCACTTCAACATTGGGTATGATCTCAAGGAATCTTATCTACATATACGGAAATAAAACATTTTACATAAGCACTTTACATATAAATAACTTGTTTAAATAATTTACTCATTTTACTCACAGTAGTTTTAAGAGTTTCGACAAATCCCATTTATGACTCCAATGATTGATGCGAGATAGAGGTTTGGATGTATCGACTGTGTTGATATTAATGTGCTCAAGGAATCAAGGCTATGACATAACACAAGGGAAATAAATATGATTAATATGATATATTTACAAGCCAATGACACCACTATGACATCAAATAAAAGGAGAAACTTAACAGTACACAGACAATACTATAACACCCCAATGACACCGCTAAGATATCACTATGACACTGCTATGACGTCAAATAAGATAAGCCTAACAACACACAAATATCATTATAATACCTTAATGACACCACTAGAATATCATTGTGACATCATTATAATATCAAATAAGAAGAGAAACTTAACAACACACACATACCACTATGACAGCTCAACGACACTATTATGTAACAACATTATGATACCACTACGTAACAACGCAATGAGTCTGCTCTATGATATTAAATAATAGAAGTATTATTTATCAAAAAAATTATTGTATAACCATCAATGTAATTGAATCGAATATTTTTGTTGACTTGTACCTTACGTTCGGTAGAGGATTCTATAAGCAATAGTTCTCCATGGAAATTCTCCAATTGTGGACAAGTTGTCCACATAATGGAAGATTCCAATAGGGACATGGAGTGAACCATTGAGGAAGAGTTATAATGCAAAAGGAAATAAAATCAAAATCTTGAGAATATCCTTGTTGTCCTTTGGTGTTTATTAAAACTCTTTCTTGGATAGATCGTTTTCAAGTACATTCTTACAATGCTTGGCCTTTATAATCTTTTGGCCACTGAAGTGCAACTCCAAAATGGTAGATGGAGCATGGATATAATGGTCCAATGATGCACCATTTACAATAGACAACTCTAGAAGTAAACAAACGTCTATTGGATTAAGCTTTACTAGAGATTTAGTAATGCAAAACTCGCATTTTTTAATGTCATAATATGCTGTTAGATTTTCAACAAAGAAGTTGTCTATGTATAGGAGATTTATATCAAGAAAGTGTTTAAATGGAATCTTCAAGAAAATTTCTCCTTGAGTAGATTTAAGTCTATTTATATATTGCCTCTAACGAAAAAAAGTACAGTAAGATGGACAAATTGATAACTACATACAAGAAAGACAAGATAATGACAAAAAGATAATATATTAGTGATTAAAAAAAGCGATTGATATGTCTTAATGTTTTTTATAATCTTAATTAACTTTTTCTTTTGATTTTGTAGAGAATAATTACTCTCAATCTCATAAGATTCACTTTCAATAACTTGTTGCACTTTTCTTATCATTTCGTGCCAAGATGGAAGAAGGAGAAGCATTAGCGATTGTAGATAAACGGAAAATGAAAAGAAGACGAAGTGATTATAGGTAGAAAGGGTAGAAGCTTACAACTGTTTAAAATGAAAAGTTAAGGAGTGAGAATTCAGCTGAGCTTAACGTTGCATTCGACGTAAAAGTCACGTTGGAGGAGTCGCTAAAGGAGTCGAAATCGAGTTCCGCAAAACCATGTAATCCATCTGCCTTTTCGGCTTTCCTTCTCGCGCCTTGATTGTGAATAGGGAACTGTCCTCCCCACTTCCCTTCCCCAAATATATATAATAAATAATCCAAGACTTCTTTGTTTTCTTCTTCGCCACTTTCCCTTTTTATTTTTGTTGCTTGCCGTTTTCGATTCCGATCGCCGCCGTTGCTCCTCCTACTCCTCCTTCCTCGCGGCCAGCGCCGGTCAACACAACACCACCCACGACATGGACGATAGCTGCGCCGTCTGCGCCGAGGCCCTGGAGTGGGTTGCCTACGGGTCCTGTGGGCACAGGGAAGTCTGCTCCACCTGCGTCGTAAGGCTTCGGTTCGTTCTCGACGACCGCCGCTGCTGCATCTGCAAAGTCGAGTCCCCCACCGTCTTCGTCACCAAGGTATTGGTTGCGGAATTGGGGTTTTGTTTTCGTAATTGGTATTAGGTTCTAAAGAGATGTTCTTTTTTGTTTTTTTTAAGAAAGGAGTGGTTTTTGGGGTTTCTTTGTCAATGATTTCTCTGCAATGTTCTTGTGGTTTATTTGCAATGATTTTCTTCGTCACCGGTCACCGAAAGATGTATGCTTTGTTCGTTTGGGTTCCAAATTCCTTGTTTTTGGATGTCAAATTTTGGTTCTTTCCCCCTCCGTAGTAGTCCTGTTTGATTGATGTTTATCTGGTGTATTAACTGGTTTCTGGAAGATTTAGTGACAATTAGTGTCTGTTTTGTTTTCCCAAAATGTAACGATCAGTAAGGTTTCTTCTTGTTCTGAATATTCTGTTCCTTACATGGAAGGTTCTTTCTGATGTGTATATTCTTTCCATGGAAGCGTCGTTATTGCAGTGGAATCTCAGTTGTTTCTTCAATTCGCTGGTTGTTGTATCAATTGCTTTACGAGAGTGCTTATGATTGTTGTTTTGTGCAAGTATTGTAATGTTATGCATCTTTCTTTAATTGCTATTGAAGTTCTGAACTGAGCAAATCTCAAGTTTTTTGACCTGTAATTATCCAGTTGTAGTCCGAATTTGTGTTATTCAGTATGATATTAGCATTGTTCATGTCTTTATACATTTTTTCCACACTTTAGTGTGCGTGGGTTGAGTTATTCAAGCACTCATCTCATGCCTTGAGTTTCATGGGCATCCACAACAGTACAACTTCTTTTGGGTTTTACCAATTTTTTGATGTTATAATTTTTCACTGATTTTCCATGTTGACTTCTGTTGGCAATAGGCTATGGGAGATTACACCAGGGTCATAGCTGATTTCTCTGCTTTCCCACTTGGAGCAAACGAAGGTCGAGTAGGAGAGTTTTGGTACCATGAAGATTCACAGGCGTATTTTGATGATATGGACCATTATAGGATGATCAAGGCAATGTGCAGGCTTTCCTGTAGCATATGTGAAAACAGCACAGATGGGAAAGGTGGTGGAGAAGCTGGGAGGAGGAGGACCAGGTTTAGGACCATTGACCATCTGAAAGGTCACCTCTTCCACCAGCATAATAAGCTGTTTATGTGCAGTCTGTGCTTAGAAGGGAGAAAGGTGTGTTTGTGTTTTATGAACTGCAATTTGATGTTCATCTGCATTGTATTCTAGTAATTTTGTATGTATAATGAACAAAATCTGTAGCTTATGTATCAAGAGATGGATAAGCTTTAGCAATCTGAATTTTATGATGTACAAAATATTATACTCCAGGTGTAGATCTTTTACCTAAAATGCTCTTTTGCATTTCATGCACCGCAGGAAATTATAACCCCTAGATTGATTCTTATGTAGCTAGTATAAC
>JAMKQA010014098.1:0-12858 GCA_024699735.1 Posidonia australis
ATCATCGTCGCTGTAGTCTACTCTTTTTTTGGCTTTGATGTCTCCATTTTTCACAGCCTGTGGTTTTTTGAAGCGTTCTGACCTTTCTGGTTTCAGAGACTTGATTGGAGTCCCTGTCCGGATCTGCTGTTGCCTCCTTTGTTTTCTCTCATATGCTTTTTTTGCTCTCTCAGGTGATAACATGCCATGTTCCATCAGCCTGTAAGTAGGAAATTACACTAGGGATTCTAAAAGCAACAAAAATAAAACCAAAAAACATGACTTCAGCTTCTTGCCATTTTAATTTTTAACAGATAAATGTAAATTTGATGTTTAACACTTAGGAAAAGTCGCTATTGCATAACAACATGGAATACATCCATGCAGTTGTTTTATATTTCCAATGAATTATTGACTAACTTTAGCTCAAAATGCATTGCCAATTCTATTAGTGTATCCCATTTATAGTTTTAAATGTCAATTTCGTATCAAACTTCTTCAAGTTTAAAAACAGACACTTGTTGGCAAAATATTTGGTATGTCGGTGTTGTATCAGTGGAAACGTAGTAAAAAAAAAAACCTTTATTCACAAATTTACCATGTCGATGTTGTATTTGTGTCATGTTGGAATGTTCAAAAACTGACACATGTCGACAAAATGTTCCCAACACTAGTCGACATCTGGTACCATGATCCCACTCAAGATTACTTTTAACTGCTTGAATACAATTTACAATGTTGTCAATCTCCACTGCAAAAGATAGAAGTTGTTAATCACAACGTTGCCTCTCTCTCTCAAAACAAACACACGTTGGTTCATGTTGCAACTTTGTACAAAAACTGATAGGATGCTTCATGCTTGTGTAATCTCCACACAGAAATTGCAAGACAACTCTGGTGTATAAGAGATCACATAAAGCAATGGTGGATGTCAGAAATAAATCATTGGAGTACAAGAGATCTGAAAACCCTCTCGAAGATATGTTGAACTTGGGTTCTCTTTGACGAGATCACCCGACTCTCAAAGTTATATACATAACTAGTGCATTTTTTTTTAAATTTAATCATTTGCAACAAAGAGACCATGATCCTACTAATCCATCGCTATCATACCAACACCACAACCCACCACTGACCATCATTTGACATTATGAGCAACCCACTACATCATCTCACCATCACTAACCTCACCAAGTCATCACACCACCACCACCATCACAGGGCATCAACCCATCACTGCTGCCAACACCACAACAACCCTTTCGAGAGAATTTTAAAACTTTCTTGTAACAACATGCTGCCTAACTCCCACCATGAGTTGAACTCAGATTTGACTTGCCCTAAATATAGTAGCAACACATCCATAATCGCTCCCATAAAACAATTACAAGGTGCCATCTATTTGCATGATGCTAACATTTGAAGTACCAAAAGTGTGTCATCAAAACACAATTATATGCCCTAAAGGCCAATATCTAGCATTCCATTGCCTCAATAGTGCAACCACAAGCTTAAATCTTGGCTCAAGCTTAGTAATAAAAAACACTACAATGGTTCAATAGGCCTAGAGGGCTTATAATGCATTCATGGTGTAGGGATCCAAATAAATAGCAAATATTTATTGGTGGAAATTTGTACCTTTAACCCCTTTAACACCCTTAAGACATAGTTACCATTAACAAAAGCACTCTTACATGATTGAATATTACTCAATTTAAAGAATCATACGGTGTTGTCCTCTAATGTCACATACCCAAGTTGCAACTTGGTCATTCTAGAAATAAGTCCATACATCATGCTTTGTCTATGTCATCAACTTTTATTTGCAAAATATGTCAAGAATGTTGACTAATTTACTTTCATCTTGATTTTGATGATAACAAAACATATTTACGTGTTAATCCTTTTTAATAGGTCAAGAAAGAGTTCTTATAAATCTTCGTAAAAGAAGATGATGAAATAAGCTAGAAAGAATTTACGTGACAAATTAAGTTGACTTAAGTCGAGTCAATTGAAGATAGGAGATTAGGTTTTTATTGCAATTGTACTTCACGTAAACGTATTTTAATTTATTTTAAGAATTTGTAATAATCTACCAAATATTCTCATAATGCCTTAGGAAAATAATTAAAGTTCCAAACCCAATAATTCATTGATTACATTGTTTAAGAGGATTTTTGAAGGCATTTCGACATATCAAATTGATTTCAGTATACTAAAATCTGCACTTATAGTGGTTCAAAACCAAGAACTAATTCAACATAGCAAATTTATTTCGGTCTACTGAATTATTTGATAGTTGTGAACAACCACGAGTCATTTAGACTATCAAATGAATTTCGATTCATCGAATGACTAGTCATTGGATATTTTTATGATTGTTAAACCAACGTCTAACACCACTTTATGGCCTATAAATCTCCACCTATTGGCATTTAGTTGCAAAAACACTCTATGTTATCGATTCCTATCCTTTGAGAAAGATTTCCAAGAATTTCCCACATCTCATTCAAACCATAGCAAGTTATTTATTATTTATTCACCAAAAATTCATTTACTAAGTTGTGTATTTGGAAGAGATAAAAAGAATCTAGAGTTGCAATCTTCTTTTCCATCAAGTATACAAGCTTCTCCAGTTGTAAGAAGGGAAATTCGCTGGTTTTGTAGAGTCATGACGAGGTTTTCGTCAAGAGGTGTAGAGACAAGATTTTAACCAAATCAAGATCGGTATAAAACATTCTTGAAGGATTCTTAAGAAGTAGACTAAGTCAAGGAGGTCGAACCACAATAAGTTTATCTTATTCTCAATATGCCTCATCGCTTTCTTTGTACGCTAGTAGTTTAATATTAAACTCTTTTACTTGAGTTATTTGCTTTTATTTGTTAAACAAGTTTTTTATTATATTATTATCATTAATTTCTCTATTCACCATATTTCTAAAGAAGTCTTAACATCCTTACATTTAGTATCAGAACTTTGTTTATCTAAGTTAGATTTAATCACCTTCTAGATAATGACTTCATCTTTATCAAACACTAGCATTGTAAAGGATTAAAGTATAAATAGAATATCATTTTTTGATGGCAACAATTATATTTATTAGAAATATAGAATGATATTATATCTTAAATATGTTAATTTTAATTTCTAAGATATAGTTGTAAATGAATACATTCCTAGTAAAAAAAATTAAAAAGAATGGAATGAATATGAGAAGAAATCAGTTACACTAGATTTTAAGAACTTAAATATTTTATTTTGTGCTATAAATGAAAACAATTTAATTGTATTTTTAATTGTAGCACATTTCATAAAACATAACATGTTTTAGAAGTTACTTACGAGAAAATAAGTTAAGTAAAAGAGACTAAAATCCATATGTATGTTCATAAGTACCAAATGTTCAAAATGAAATCTCATAAATCTATTAGTGAGATATCTATAAGATTCAATGAGATTATTAATACTTTACAATCTCTTGGTAAAGGTTATTTTTTAATCAATTTAGTGCGTAAAATTCTTAGATCTCTCACTCCAGCATAGGAGAAGAAATCCACCGTTATCGAGAAAGCCAAAGATCTTTTAACATATTCTCTTAAAAACCACATAGGAAACCTTATATCCTATGAAATTCAAATGAAGAAAAAGAAACTTGAAGATGCTCTAAAGAAGAAGAGTATTACTTTTAAAGCTTCTATCAAGTTAGATAATTTGGATGAAGAGGAAGATCTAGTTGTTATCATTCACAAGTTTAAGAAACTCTTAAAGAATGGAAGATTTCAAAGGAAGCGGTATAGAAGCTCAAGTAAGAAGGAAAAAGAAGTTGAGGAAGCACCTTTGAACTTCAAATGCAACAAGTCCAGTCACATGAAAAATGAGTATCTATTACTCAAAATGAATCATTCAAGAGGGATAAAAATAACAACAAAGAAATAGAGAAGAAGAACGTTCTTCAAGTTATATATGATCATAGTGACTCCTCAACCGATGAAGAAGCATCATCCAATGGGGAAATAGATTACACGTACTTTATGGCAAAATCTAGTGAGATATCATCTTTAAATAATGCTAACGATTTTTTTATGGATAAATTACTTGAAGCATTTAATGATCTTTATTTGAAATGTTAAATGCAAAAGTTTAAACAAATGTTTTGTTGATATATCTCATGGAAAAGAAAAGATTTAAAATAAAAATGATGAATTAAGAAGTAAGAACAAAATATTTGAAATAGAAAATAATGTTTTGAAAAGTAAATTAAATGTCATGAAATGCAAAATTGATGTTTTGAAAAATGACATAACTTATTTGAAAATCAAGAGTAAATGTGTACTTAATATTAAAAAGAAAACTCTTAATGTAAGGAAGTATAGAATTGAAAATAAAAAGAATATTTCATGTGAAAATGATTTTGTTAGAATTACTAGTAATAAAAATATGAATTTTTCATTAAGAAAGTAGCAAATGGAAGATAGATTTCCAAAGTAAAAAATGATTGAACTCCTAAGACTAACATAATTAGACTCAAGATAAAGTAGGTACTAAAATCTTTATTTATTCCAAGTAATATAGGTGCTTGAAAATACCAAAGGAGGAGAAGGAACATGTACTTTATTTGCATTATGTCAAACTTGATTGTTTGACATAAAATGGGTACTATAACTTATTGACAATGTCGATAATCTCATTACCCCTTCTAAAGAAAACTTGTACTTTATTTGCCTTATGTCAAACTTGATTGTTTATAATTTTTTTATTAATATTTGAATCTCCCTCATTTCTATTAAGATTTATCATGTTTAATGAAATTATTTGGATAGAATGTCACTCAATTTATTTGTCATAATTTTACATGTTTTTCACTTAATTTTCTCCTTTTTATCTGAATATTTCTTGAAATCGGGTGTTTTTGTACTTACACAGAATTCAGTTTACTGAATTCCTTCGATCTTTAAATTTCTTGCAGTTGGACCTTTTGATCCTTATCCAATTAAAGATTTCAAGTTTTCTTTTATTGTTTCTAATTTTGAAATTAACTTCATTTATGACTTGTGCTCATATTGATTATTTACGCCTTGATCAAAAATTTTAAGCTGTATAAACTTTCAACATATTTCATGAATGGACAATATAAAGAATCCTTACATGTCAATATAATTGAACTTGATTATCATATCTTATCATGTTACTGTTTTAGATCTTATTACTTTATTAATTATTTTCTTAAATTCCCTACTTTTGATTTCTTATTAAAAATTCTTAACATCCTCACTCTTGATATATTGGAATTCCTTGCATTATGAATGGATTGTGGATTATTACTACTAACCTTTTTTTGATCATGTTAAAAAAGAGATGAGAATTTAACAAGACTATATATTCTTACTCATGATGTAATTGAAAATAATACTTGTATTTGTATTTTACTCATGCTTACAATGATACATCTTTTTGCTATGCATGATGTGCATGAATTTTTATTGATTAATTATTTTTATACATGCTTAATATTAAGCAGAGTTTATTAAATATTTTTTATTTTTATCACATCAAATATGATTCAATGACTACCTTATAAATGTTGATTTTAATGATTCTCATGCTTAATGAATATCTTTTTTCTTCTGATAATGTTTTTGCTTGTATTACTTTGATATTTGAATTTACACTTTCTATTTTTTTTTACTTATGACAAAAGAGAGAGAGGGAAAAGGTATTCCAAAACTATTTTTGAGCTTATTATTTTAATTTGAATTAAGTGGGTGGTTGAGTTATAGTTGAGCATATTTGTGTTTAATTTGGTTTATATTTTATTGATACTCTTTTATAATACTCATATAGTTAAGAGGACTAATGACATTTTTATTGACATATTTAATGCATATTTCAAAGGAGAGTCATTTCCATAGCTTTGAAATATTTATACTTTTGTTATCATAAAAAAAGACACATTATTGGTTAAATTAATTTCATCTCAATTTTGATAATAACAAAATATATTTGTGTGTTGATCCTTCTTAATAGATTAAGGAAGATTTCTTATAGACTATGGCAAAAGAAGAAGATGAAATAGGTTAGAAAGAGTCTACATAGCAATTCAAGTTGACTTAAGTTGAATTATTTGAAGATAGAAAATCAAGTTCTTATTGTAATTGTACTTCATGTAAATATATTTTAATGTATTCTAAGGTACTCTCATAATGCCTTAAAAGAATAATCAAAGTCCCAAATCCAATTATTTATTGATCACATTTCTTGAGAAGGTTTCTCAGGGGGCATTCTAGTATACCAAATTGGTTTCAATATACTAAAATCAGGGTTTATAGTAATTCAAAACAGATAACCAATTCAACATACTGAATTTATTTCGATCTATCGAATTGTTCGACAATTGTAAACAACTATGAGTTAGTCGGTCTACCAAATGATTAGTTGTTTGATGCTTTTTATAATCGTTAGACCAACATTCAATATCACTCTTTGGTCTATAAATCTTCATCTATTGGCATTCATTTCTAAAAACACTCTTTATTGTTCATTCTTATCCTTTGAGAAAGATTTTCAAGAGTTTCTCACACCTCATTCAAACTATAGTAAGTTATTACCTATATATCTACCAAAAATCCACTTGCTCAGTTGTGTGTTTGGACGAGATAAAAAGAATTTAGAGTTATAATCTTCTTTTCCATCAAGTATACAAGCTTCTTTAATTGTCAGAAGAGAAAACCGCAGATTTTTTAGAGTCTTAGCAAGATTTTCGTCAAAAGGTATAAAGATAAGATCTTAACACATAATCAAAATCAGTATAGGGAATTCTCAAAAGATTCTCAAGGAACAAACTAAACTAGAGAGATCAAGCTACTATAAGTTTATCTTATTCTTAATATGATCTCATATCTTTTTTTGTATGGTAGTAGTTTAATATTAAACTCCTTTACTTGAATTATTTACTTGTATTTACAAAATAATTTTTTAATTAAACTACTGTCCTTAATTTTCTATTCATTCTCTCCCTTCCTTCCTTTCTAGATAAGTCTTAATATTCTTACAAAGAAGTCACGTAGCACCTACCTCAAGACATGCAATAAAAGACAAGATGTCAGCTTTCAGCGGCACTTGGTAGTTAGTACCACAACCAATTGATATAAATGTGGTTGTTTGTCATGAGGTGTTTTCTGTGAAGAATGTCTACATTACTCAAAAAATATGGTTCTTAACTACTACAAGAAGTTTTTCCTTGTTGTTCATTAGCCTCAACTCCATTCAAGTGATGGATCTAATTGCCATTAACAATTACTAGTATTTTTAATTGAATATTAAAATATCTTTTTATATGATGATCTTGGTGATACCAAACAAAACGTAGCTCATTTAGTACGTGACTATTACTTCAGTTAGTAGGCTACGAATTCGAATCCTAATAGATGCAGAACTTTTTAATTTTAAAAAAAATCTTGGTGAAGTAGTGTACATGGAGAAACATCAAGTGTTTGTTGACAAAAGGTGCATAAACTCAAAAAGCCTATCTATTGCTTGAAGGAGAGTCCATGGGACTATTTTTTAAGTTCAATCAAACAAAGACAGAGCTTTGCCTTTCTAATGAGCCATGCAGGTCATTCTATATTTGTTGACTTTATCCTTGAGGCATTGTTCATGACATTATCCTACATGGCTTCGTTGATTTAGAGGTCGTTGAGGATATTGCAAGCAGGACCACAAGCATCAGTCTGTGGTCAGGGATGTATGACTGTTCCGAACTTGGGGTGTTTCCTAGACATAGAAATGTTCATAGTAAATAGGGTATCACGTTATCTCAGAAAAAGCATGCTATGGGTTTGCTCAGGAAAACGAAATGTCAAGTGCTAGGTGATAGGGATAGTTATTTAGATAATTATATTACTTATTTCATCTTGTTATTTAGTTGTAGGGTTATTTATGTCTCTTGCTATTTAAACTTTGTAATTGATTATCCTATGTAAGGGAACCAACATCTTATTGTTAAAAAAATATTAATCATATTATTTTCCACTATCTGAAATTTCCCTGATACTATAATTGAGATTTGAGTTCCAATGGCTTGTGAAAACAAATCAGAGTTTGCTTTCTTGCCTTTTCTGTGTTCTTTGTGATTAGTGCTACATCACTAGGATGATAGACACTCGTATGGAATAAAATTCTCTTTTGTAGTCCAAGTATTTAGAAAACTTTGCCAGAAAACATAGTACAAGCACCAAGTTGGCAACTCATTTATCTAATCACTATTGGACCAAATATCACCTAGCTAACTAGTCCTCAAGATAATTTCATTGTGAGGCTACTCAGTGTGCGTAAGGTTCTAAAACAAATTCCATGGTAATCAGGGCATGGTTGCACAATTTAATCCAGATAATGTGAGATTTTAAGAGTGACATGAGATCTACAACTGGCCACTGTATGTTTATGGATGGTAACCTGATGATATGGAGAAGCAATAAGCAATCTTTTTGTGGCTAATCTAGTGTTGAGGTTACATGGTTGTAGCGTGCATGGTGTACAAGGATGTGGTTCTCATGTAGGATTTTAGTATTGAGTGCAAAAATCCAAAGACCATGTAATGTGAGGACAGTGCCCGGCAATCTTATTTTCAATAAAAAACCAGGACATTGAGTTTTTAACTTATTCTAGGAAGCTGTAATGTGATGAATAACAATATTTCTATTCCATGCACTAGATCAGAGAAGGAGACTGTCGATCCATTCACTAAATCCTTAAGTAACAGTAGTTTTTTACCTAATCTAACAACTAACAAGTTAAGGATGACTTATATACATGGGGGAAGTTAAAATTTTACATATCTGGTTGTTTAAAAAATAATAAGTGAAATTGATGAGTTATTCTCCATATATTCCAAAAGGTATTCTCAGCATCATGTTTGAGAATCCAAAGGAATAATTTACAAGTTATAAGGAATAAGGAATACTCTTCTTTCAAGGATCATATATTTTCAGATCACTACACTTTTAGAAATTGAATGCTCTACGTGAAGTCAAAGGAACCCTTGACAAAAGTAGTTTTCCTGATGCACTACTCGAATATAAGAACATCCATGTAGATATATCAGTTTAGTGGTTCCTTGACTATCGAAGTACTCTAAAATCACAGTTGGTGCAAACCATTTCAAACATTCTTAGCGTCCTAACAGAGTGCAATATGGAAAGGAAAGGAAAGTTAATTTAACAAGAATAGTCAAGGAGGGGTAGCACTGTCCAGAAGTATAACCATATGAATCTCATTACTAAGTAAAGCGAACTGATCTATATATTGGAATTCTCCTTGTAGAAAGAAATAAAATAAGACGAAAACTATGAGAGAACTTACCAAAATTCAGCCATTTCACTTGAAGGAATCTGCTTGGACAAGGACTCGTAGAATATCCTCAGTGGTTCTCTCTGCCACGAACGAATAGATTAACATCAGAAATGATAAAAGTCAGTAAATCGAGAAGAGAACTAAAATGCCTTTTTTAGGATATAAGAGGAGAACAAGGGGAATGAAATAAAAACCTCTTCAGGAACATCAAACCTCTGACCAGGTAACGTGTATTCTTTCTTCTGTGCTCTTGCTCTAACCGTTGTCGTCTTGGTGATCGTCTTCGATGAACCCGACGAAGTCGTCTTCCCTTTGACCTTCATCGCACAACCAAATCAGAAACAACAACATCAACAAACTCGCCCAAATTCATAACATCAGATGTCACAAGCAGCAAACAGGGACAAAAATAAGACGCAATCTTTCGGTGGAAGAAACATCAAGTTCCACCTGAAACACCAAAAATCTCTGGCAAAACAAAATCTTTTCCACACAAAACACAGCAAGTGAACGATCCAGAACAAAAAGACGGCAAATTTGCATTACCGCCGCGGTCGTGGATTTGGAAAGAGAGGCCCCCAGGGCCTTGTGCTTGGAATCGTAAGACCCCTGCAGCAATCTCCCACCAGCAGACGACGACGGCGACGCCGCCACCACCCCCTTCCCCTTCCCGCCCCCGTCCAGCCCCGGCCTCGGCCTCGACGCCATCGCGAGATCAGAACTCCGAGATTGGGATCCAACCCATGCAGATCTCGGCCTGGTTCTGGGCGGCGGCGGGCTGTGGAAGCCGCAGGTGGAGCTCAGAGCTTGAGCTTGTTTTGGTTTGGTGAGGTAAAATCTTCACCTTCATCATCATGTGGCGTGCGTTGAAATGGATGGTTGTTGAGAAAAAGGTTAAAAAAAAAAAGGATGAAGCAAATGCTACAGCTTTTCAGTTACCGGTGAAAACTAACGTTGGTGGGAACATGTTGCACAATCACACGTGGCACATTCCCATTGGAAGAGATCGTGATCACTAACAGATATGGAAGAAATGTTTTTTTTTTTGATATTGATTAGGGGTAATTCTTAGATATTTAAACCCACCAAGCCCGGTTCAAACAAAGACTTCGGACCCCATCAACCCAAATATTGAGAGGGGAGAGTCAATTGTTTTTTTATAGTATTAATATAAAATGTCAAAATCCTACATATATACTCAAAGGTATTATAATAATACATTAAAATATAGATATTGATTTTGTCACAAAATAAAATAGAAAGTCTTCCGTAAAACAAAGTTAGGAAAAAAGACATTTCTTGATATATCAAATATGGCAACGCAAAAAGTATTAGGTTGGACTTTCCTCCCATCTACTCTAGTTAGCATGTGGATCAATAAGTTGACCTTGATTCAAGTTGAGAGCAAGAGCAAAGTCATAGATAGCATGACCCAAAGAGCAACTATGAACGTTCCAATTAATTTGCAATGTCATGATTGTCGAGGAAGTTGCCTCCTGTATAGAATTATCATAGTCTAAAAAAAAAAAAATTTACCAAAATATTCAAAAAAAATAACATTAACACCATAATTGTGATTATAA
Source organism: Posidonia australis (assembly GCA_024699735.1). Classification (NCBI taxonomy): domain Eukaryota; kingdom Viridiplantae; phylum Streptophyta; class Magnoliopsida; order Alismatales; family Posidoniaceae; genus Posidonia; species Posidonia australis. The sequence goes on from JAMKQA010014098.1 coordinate 10,912, forward strand.
AAACAACTTCATTTCTATTTAACCAAAGACACCAAAAAATTATCTTAATCAAAGTATTCCAACCCAAATTACATATTTAGATCACGAGGTGTTGTTTCAAAGAAAACACTTACTCAAGAGAAATACTAGGAAGCAAAGAGTTAATATCTCTCAAAAGAAAATCTCATATTATTCTAGATGTAGAGTAATGAAAGAAGATTCGTAACACAGTTTCTTCTTGAATGTTGCAAAGTAGCACCTAGGTGCCCCTTGTGAACTTCTTTTGATCAAGTTGGCATGAGAGAAGATCTTATCTTTAAGAGCCAGCCAAGAGAAAACTTTCATCTTAAGAGGCGTAATGCTATACCAAATGATATTCTTACATGGAGATCACAGACCCCCATCATTAGTAACATTATAACAACTTTTAATAGAGAAAACCTACGAACTAGAAGGACTCCAGCAGATAGAATCCTCTAAGGAGGTCAGTACCAAAGTTGAAATGATAATGACTAATCGAGGAAACAGTAAAGGGGGAATATCAGAATGAGATGAGAATAAACTCATGCCTAGTCAAAAGAATGCTTCAACCATTCTAGTCAGGGATCATTTTTTTTTTACTTGGTCAGGTTGTATAACTCCAGGAACACATATTTAGATGACAAATGATTCAACCACCTATTATGCCAGGGAAAGCATGGACTATCCATTCTAGACAGAATATGTATTGAAAGAATTCACAATCTCAAAGCATGCCTTAAGCTTCTTCCACAAAGGAGAGAAGTGGTTAGACGATGTGTTCAATAATGCTCTTGCAGATTTATTTCTACAATATTTGTTTCTAATCAAATCACACTATTTCATATTTTCTTTCTTAGACAATAGGTTCCATAACAATTTGCATTTAAGTGTTGAGTTGAAATTCCTAATATTGAGAATTTCTAACCTATCCTGGTTTTTGCTTCTGTAAATTCTATGTCATCTAATAAGATGATATTCTCTACTATCATCACCCCTAGGTCTCCATAAAAATAGCTTCTGGATTTTATCAATCTCTCTTTCTATTCTAACTGAAAGGTAAATAACTGAAAGATAGTATGTAGGTAGGGTTAGTCTTCCTCTCAACGACAAGTATCTGCTTTTCTAGGTGTCAAGACAGGCATGTAGTTTGTTGAAAACCATAGCCTTTTCATTAAAAGAGGCTTTTTTAAAAAGTAAGTGGTAATCTCAAATAATTCAGTGGGAGGGAAGCTAAACTACATCCCAGAATAGATTGAACCTAACAACTAAAGAAGGGGGAATCCCTGTAATCGTAAGTGAAGACTTATCTAAATTAATTTTCAACTCAAAAACAACTTAGAAACAACAAAGGATTCTTTTCAAGTTAATAAGACCATCCTCTGAAGCTTCCAAAAAGAGCAAGGTATTATCAGCATACTGAATATTTAGTACTTCTAGGCCATTGTAGGGAAATTTAATTCCTCTGATTAAATAATTATCCATTGTCAACCTAAGCATCCTATTGAGGACATAGGTAGCTAAAATGAACAACAAGGGAGACAATAGATCCCTTTGCCTGAGTCTGTTGAAGGAACTAAAATATCTTTTTGGAGACCAATTGACAAGGACAAAGAACTTAGCAGTGGAGGTACACATTTTGATCTATGAAATCTATATAGCTCGAAAGTCAAAACTCGAAAGTGTATTGATTAGGAAGCTCCAATTTACATGGTGTAACCATGCCGGCGAGGTGATTCCGCAAATGAATGCGAAATTGGACGGCAAAATCACGTCGAAAAAAGCAAAATAAATGGAGTCGCCACCTAATCTATTATGGAAGACAAGGAAAACCAAAACATGAAAAATCATACAAAAACAAAAGAAAAGGACAAGTCTACGAAAACCAGAATGCGGGTAAGGATCCCTGTTACGCACGAGGAAGGTGTTAGGCACCCTCGTACGCCCGAT